>OZ008354.1:13583524-13773479 GCA_963931975.1 Cataclysta lemnata | reverse complement strand
GCCGCTCTCCGCGTCCTCCTCCACGTCGGGCCTGGACCGCCTGCCCGCCGGCGCGCTGCTCCGCCACCGGCCCAGGTACTTCATGCGTACATGCACCCATCACCAGTCGGCCTCCGCGCTGCACGCGCTGCGGCCGGCCGCGGCGCCGCTCTCCGCGTCCTCCTCCACGTCGGGCCTGGACCGCCTGCCCGCCGGCGCGCTGCTCCGCCACCGGCCCAGGTACTTCATGCGTACATGCACCCATCACCAGTCGGCCTCCGCGCTGCACGCGCTGCGGCCGGCCGCGGCGCCGCTCTCCGCGTCCTCCTCCACGTCGGGCCTGGACCGCCTGCCCGCCGGCGCGCTGCTCCGCCACCGGCCCAGGTACTTCATGCGTACATACATAAATCACGCCCACATCCCCGAGGGGTAGGCGGAGGTGAACTAACACCCAGCGTTTCGCCAAATATGTCAAGTCCCATGTAATAGGTGGCGAGCCTATTGCTAGCCTAGGTGGTACAAGAGGAACGCTGTTGCCCTAATCATATTCAGATTTATCCTTAGTTGCCTTGTACGACACCCACGGGAGAGATTTGGGGTGGTGACAATTGTATTCTGCTCTGCCGTCACCACGCGGCTGAAGAGGTAGTTTATATATTATTAAAATATAATGGATAACGGTGTATCAATATAACTACGCAGTACGAGACTAAACCGCCTCCCTGGTGTAGTGGTTCGCCCACCGGAATGAAGATCCAGAGGTCCCGGGTTCGATCCCCAGGGGGATACAAATTTGTGCTCGGTTTGGTTGGTGGTAGGACTTCTTTGAAGTCCGCCACCACCATCTTATCAAAATCTGTCGCCATAATAATAATGTTAACAGCATTATTGTGTTCCGACAAAGTGTGATGATAAGATAGCCAGCGCCTCTGTGGTTGAGGGTTCCAGGTGAAGCTCAATTCCATTTTCGCCCTTATCGTCACTTACCATCAGGTGAGATTAAGGGCAAGAGCTTCCCTGTCCAACAAAAACAAGACTGAAGATTCATTCGAGTACCCACATTAACCGTGCAACAGAACCATACAATCTAATGTGGGCTTAAACCACCAGGGACCAGCTGCATCTGCATCTGAGCGACGAGTCGCTGCATCTGCCGCCCGCCTTGCCGGTGCCCGCCCAGCGGAGGCAGGCGCGTATAGAGCGGATAGCCGAGATGGACAGGAGCGCCCGGCCTGTTGCCGAGTCGACGGCACTGCCTGCTTTGCCGGCTGACACTGAGGCTGAGCCGAAGCCGGCGAAAGAGGTATTACTGTGGTTTCTATTGATTTATAAATAATAATAATAAGTTAGTTAGAATATGGAAAGTAAAGTGTATATTTTACCGTTAGTGCTCTCTACCACTGGCGTTATACCCAAGCATCTACACAGTAGTATAAATATATTGGGCTTACCTTTTAGAACATTCACAACAATGCAGAAAGCCGCAATTTTTGATACATGTCGAATAGTTCGTAAATTTTATCCTCAGACCAAGACCTTATAGCAAGCAATGACCTCTAGACGCTTGACACAAGTCCGCGTTACGGTAATACTACCTTTTTATCTTAAATAAAAAGAGAAAACATAAAATAATAATAATAAATATTTTTACACTCACACCAATCATCTAGCCCAAAGTGAGTAGCCCAAGCACTTGTGTTATGGATACTAGATGACGGACATATTTTTTAATATAATTATGTATATAAATGTTGAAAATATACTACATAAACATATACACAGCCATGACTCGGAAACAAACATTTGTGGTCATCACAAAGTACAATAACCGTAAAAATACCAGGATTCGAACCCAATTCGACCAAGCATTCGACCAAGGCGGCCGTCAAATGTTTATGAGACCAACTTTGACTTGCCGCTCCATGACCCGCCCAAGCCAGAAAGAGGTTTAATTGGGATTTGTATTTACCACCAAGGGTCGGTTTTAACCGTTCGTAACAATTTTAGTTACTATTTTAGTCCACTTTAGGGTCAGATGTGACATAATAGTAGATTATATATCAAGAACGGTGAAACAAAGAACGTCCCAGATCGTAAGTATTTGATATATCAGGAGACTTTTTGGTCACTGCAAAAATTTTTGGAATCCCAAATTTACGAGAAAAATAACAACTGTTTCATACATTTGGGTCAAATAGGTATTATAATTTTGTATGAAACAGCTGATATTTTTTCTTGAATTTGGAGTTGCTGCCATGGTGAAATTTGTTCAGTTTGATGGTCTGAACGAATTCCAAAAATGTTTTGCAGTGAACAAAAAGTCTCCTTGTATACATATATGCGTTCTGAGGCTTTCTTTTTTTATCGCCCGAGGTAAGATCTATATCACCCCCAGACCAAGAGCATAGTTTAATAATTGAACTCGTATTGCTGTACCCTTACATTACCTTGCCACACTTTAACCGCCGCACTCAGAGACGTCAACTAACTTTAATGAATAAGACACCAAGTGTCTTGGTTGTCCGAGCGGTCAGGCACCTGCCCGGATAGCAGCAGAAGCGGGTTCGTCTTCCGCATCAGGACCGTAATTTTTCGAAATTATTTTTCTAACCACCAAAATCTTTGAACAAATTTTTCTAACATTTATATAATGTTGAAATTAAAATCAAACTTTATGTCAAAAAATTAAATTGCAATCTAAACCATAGATCCAGCAAGTATAGCGGCTAGTTTTGAATTGTCATTCTTTGACATTAAGTACTCATTAGCGTTATTTGACGTGTCTGCGTGCGGCAGTTACACCCGTGCTACTCTATTGTGATTAATATTAGAATTGCAAGTGGGTGTCGTACAAGGCGACCCAGCAATGGCAATGTATAAGGCGTGCTGCACCCGCAGGGCGCGCGCCTGGCCCGCGCCCGCTGCGCGCTGTGCCGGCGGCGGCTGAGCATCGCCACGGCGCACACGTGCCGCTGCGGGGGCCGCTACTGCGCGCCGCACCGCTACCAGGTACCCGCCATTCATACCATCATGTCGCCTCTACTTATTACAATTGAATAATAACTGCACCGCTACCAGGTCGGACACCGTCCCTACCGCTACATCTTATACAAGTCTATTCTCTTCATGTTTCTTTATATTCTTTTGTCTCAACATCCCAGACTTATGCCTTTTCCTCAAAAATAAAATAGGTTCATTATTTATTTATTCAGAATTACCGACATAAGATACAGCATTTGAAATTAACTAATAAATGATTAACATGTGCACATAACTAACTGCTCTTTCAGTTATAGGTAATTACATAATTCATAATGAGACTAAATTTTTCAATAATAATTAAACGTAATTTTTTTTCTCATACTATAAAGGAAATATGAGAAACATTAAATAATTTAACATTGAACATAACAATAATTGTTTTATACTATAAAGGAAAATAAGAAGAAATACAAGGCAAGCTAAGGGACATCACATTGCCTATATGAAGAAACTTGGGAAGTAATGTAACCTTACCTGTAAATTACCTTACCTACCATAAGAATGAAGACACACATCACGCACTTAAGCTGTTACCTACATTACCGTACCGATTGCCGTAGAAATGTATTAATAGAAATTATAATCAGTGGTAATTAAATTAAAAATATATACATATTATTATTTACCTCTCGACCAGTAAGTGAAAGCCCGATGAAGAAGAAATAACTGACTGTCAAATGAACCTTATTACGGTTTTCTGACTTAAATTTAAGAGGCCTCTTGAACCTACAATTGGGTCACAAGTCCTAGTAGGCGCTGCCACTCTGCCACACTATCAACCCGGCGTCCGCACGATAATAAATAAATAAATATTTTTACACTCACACCTATCATCTAGCCCAAAGTAAGCAGCCTAAGCACTTGTGTTATGGATACTAGATGACGGACATATTTTTAATATAAATATATGTATATAAACGTTGAAAATATACTACATAAACATATACACAACCATCACTCGGAAACAAACATTTGTGGTCATCACAAAGTTTGCCCCTACCGGGATTCGAACCCGGGACCTCTTGGCCAATACCCAGCGACTTGAGCATTCGACCGAGGCGGCCGCCAATGAATGGCTTTATCATTTATATATGAATTTTTTGAATAGCCGTGTGGTGACGGCAGAGTAGAATACAATTGTCACCATCCCAAATCTCTCCCGTGGGTGTCGTACAAGGCGACTAAGGATAAATCAGTGATGAGGAATGGGCAGCAGCGTTCCTCTTATACTACCGTCCTGACAATGTACTGCGACTTTTGTGCCCGATAAATGGCAATAGGCTCGCCACCTATTACATGGGACTTAACATAATTGGCGAAACGCGGGTGAGAATTCACCTCTGCCTACCCCTTCGGGGATATGGGCGTGATTTATGTATGTATGTATGTATGTATATGAATTTTTATCATATATAAAAATGTAATTTCATTGCATTTTATGTATTCGTTTTCGATTGAACATGTACCATTGTCGCAGGAGGTGCACGGCTGCGCGTACGACTACAAGGCGGCGCCGGCGCCCGCGCCGCCCGCCCGCCCCAGGCTGCCGCGCGTCTAGCGGCCAACTGGACCGCGCGTCCGGACGCATCCAAACAAGTGCACGAAACTGACACGCTGCTTAGAACAGGAATTTCGAATAGTTATGGCCTTGATGCGGGAATCGGACCCGCGCCCGCTGCTGTCCGGGCAGGTGCCTGACCGCTCGGCCGACCGAGACACTAACTTGCCGAAATTCTTCTAACATTTACACTTCACGTTGTCAAGCCAATGTTGACGTATTATAGTCACTGACCTCTATTTAATGAATGCGCTGGACTGAATACTTCTACTAAAGTGACAAATGTTTCTTGTGCCGATTTGAAGCGCCCCATCGCGCGGCATGGGTACTAAATTTGACGTTTGTTGCTTGTATTTGACATTACAAATGCATCTCCATTATTAGCTCCGCGGACGTTCACCTTCGTATACCAGTACCATCAGCGCCAAGATGGCGATAATCAAATTGGCTTCATGTTTTGGATGGCAACCTAAAGTCCAGCGTACTAGTAATTGTAACTAACTAGGTAATCAATAAATCGAATAATCACGATAGCTCTTCAATTTTCCATCTGTTTTTTTTTTTACACTTTATCTTCATGTCACATTTCGAATATCTATCAAAATATATAATAATAATCATAAAGGAGTTCTTAACAAGTCTTATATAGGTCAGTGATTATAGTGAAAACGAAACGTCACTTTCATACATTTGTATTCTATGCGTTCGAATAGAAGAGCCACTTTGCTAGGTCCTCAGGCCGGATGCAGTCACCAACACTCTGACACTGCGGCTTTTGCAGTGTGAGGTCTCGTTGAGTCAGTTCTTGTACAGGGCTATTTGTAATTGTATGTAACACACCAACAATATCGCAAGACTAGATAGTTAAAATTGTAAAGAGCATCGTTTGTTGTACAAGTTTTATTATAACTCAATGCCGCAAACAAAATTGTGGTTAGAAAAAGTTCGAAAAATTATGGTCCCGATGCGGAAATAGAACCCGCGTCCTCTGCGTTCCGCGTAGATGCCTATGCAGAGAGCGCGGGCTCAAATCTAGCATCAAGGTTATATTTTTTCAAACTTTCTCCAATTACAAATTTTTTTTGTTGATATTTTGTCTACCATTTAAATAATGTTCAAATAAAAATATAAATAAATAACTCAATATATTGAACAAAAATCATTTTTCTAAATTTTATCAGTACTGTCGAATTATCGAAAGTCGTAGAACAAATGTTCTTGTTTGTGACGTTAGCTATCTTTTCCTGCGAGGTAAGTACCCGCAAGTACTTTGAAATTAACCCCGTATACTGTCCGCTGTCGCGGTCGGACTTAACACCTTTCATAAAAAGTAAAATATTTATCTTTAGTAGAGCTGAGAACATTGACTATGAACCTTGTACTGCAAAAACAGCTTTGTGCGTTAGCACTTACTCTGGCCCTCAGAAGGACAGAACTATAAATTGTTGCGATATGACTTCCGTCGTGTTATTGTTAATGTTACTGTTGGTAGTGAAGTCAAATTAATATGTATTGTTAAATATAAGGGAGAGGCGGGCAAGATGGCCTTAGCAATACCGTTATTCGACCGGTAAAATTAGCTTAAATTAAGTATGCGAGTCGTATTATGATAGATAGACTGGTAAAATTAGCATAAAATAAATATGCAAGTCCAATTGTGAGAGATAACACGTTTTGCGTATCTATCGTCTATCTACTCTGATTAGTATGTCCATATTGCCCGCCCTTCCCCTGCCGTTCTGGGTCCAGCTAACTGTTAAGCGTTGATACTGCCATTCTCTAGGGAACCTTTGAGTTATCAATGACTACATTATTAGTACTGTGACAGGTCTATTTTCCTCTAAAAACTCATATAGTCAAGAAATTTGTTTGTCAATCAGTAGTATCTTTTTGTCTTGTGGAAACAGTGTTATAGCCTTTTTAAATTCCAAGTTATATTACTGTATATTATTTGCTAAACCTTTAAATCAATTGGTTTTATTTTACTTCTACAGCCATGAAGTCTTAATTCCACCTGATGTTAAGTACAAGAGCGTTTCTTTCGGTGTATACTGTATACATACTTGATGTTGCATTTAAAACACCCAAGACTTCATATTTGGTGAATGAAAATATTTATAAATAGTCCAAACAGTTTAAAACCAACGATTTGCCTCAAATGTTCTCTGCGCAATGGCAACATTGTAACGAAGCAGTGTTACCAGTATCCAATTTCCAATAAAAAATGCAGTGTTATCAATATGGAATGAGCTAGTTCCAAAAGTTTGATTCGGTAAGACCATTTTCGTATGCTATTATACAAAACCACATTTATATTGAAAACTAAAAGATTGTGAACCAGACGTCACTGAAATAATAGTGACATCATAAACACGTTTGATTATTATAGTCTCAAGACTGTGAACATTTTAATCCTTTTGCTGTGTACATTACGTTATAGTTTGATTTGCATCAACATTTTACTCGCTAAAATAATTTAAAACTCAAAAAAGATATTTGATTTATTTGGTATTGGTGCAGTCGACAGCGGGTATCTCGTGTATAAATCTATCTCCGAATATGAAAGGGTTAGAAGCAATGAGTCTGGCGATATCAATTTTCTAAATGATTTTATTCACGAGTGTCCGTTTTAGGCCATTTCCCCCTATGCCTATTGCTCTAGGGTTTGTCTAGGTTTTAATGGTAGGTGCCTGGCACCGAGACTGTCTGGGAACGCCGTTTTGGGTGGTTTACGGTGATTGTCAATATTCTATCTTCAGCTTGATCTGAACTTACCATAGTTCTTACTCTTACCATAGTTCAGTTACCCAGCAACCAATTAACAATAGATGCCAGGCAATAGAACTCCCGTAAGCGTTCAACTCCTCTAGACAAGTGGCCAATCTATTCGAATGGATACAATACAAATGTATGAAACTGACGTTTTACAGAGAAAACAACATGGCGACCCTCGTGTCAGATGTAAGAGAAGCTGTCAAAAGTTGACGTTTGCATTCTATTCGCTAGAATAGATTGGCCGTTTGTCTAGCCCCTTGGCTGTAGATAGAATATTGGGTATGGTGCTAGTTGCGTATATAGAGTACCGAAACATTAACAAGAAAATTAAATTAATTAATTATCGATGGGTGTTGTTTGTGTAGATTTTATTTGCGGACTGCGTTTGCGGGCTAGATGTGTATGCACACACACATTATATACATTTTTTTTGTACAAATTGAATGCAACGTACTGTGAACAGCGCGTCAGTCCCCGTAGCACGGGTCGTGGACAAAATCTCCTCGGGGAAAAGAAAACACTTTCCTCTCGCTCTAACTCTCACTAAACCCCGAGACAAAACACTGTCAAGTGGTGGAGAGAGATTTTGTCCACGTCCCGTGCTAGGCCTGCAGGCTACCTACCACAAAATGTCGAATTTTGTCAATCAACTTTGTGCTACCACCTACAAGTTAAGGTTGACAATGGATTGGAGAAATTTGAGTTTTGGGTGGTCTGTTGGAGCCGTTGACCGCCTACATGAAATTCTTAACAATTATCAATTATTATAAGTACACGTTTAGATGGCCCTAGTTGATAGCAAGTATACGGTGCACGCAGATTGTCACTAACCGCTGCTAACAATAACTTATAGACAGGCACTGTTAGATCGTCGCGTTCTGTCCAAAATTTTGGAATATTGGCTCTTTAGGTCGACTTGTTAAGGCTGTAAATCGCACGAACATATTTGACGGTCTTGTATTTGGTTGCAACAAGCCATGTAAAATAAGTATAGAGAATATTGTGGTTAGAAAAAGTACGAAAAATTATAGTAGAATAATTATTATATTTACAGAGTCCCTAAAAATAATAAAGAGAAAAAAAATCACAATATTCTTCGTACTAATTTTTCAAACATAAAAAATGTATTATCTTAACATTTATCTCGCATATCAACTTCCAAGATTCCCCTGGACGGTGGCGGCACGATTTTCGCGTGAAATCGCCGCCCGTCGTCCGGAACGCAGGGAGTCGATAATAATTGTGATAAAATACCTACTGTTGACCTAAATTTAAGATGAAAATGTTTCTAAAAAACCCTTATGCCCCGTGCGTTTTTTTTTTTATGAAATTGTCGCTAAAATTGATTTTTTTTCATATATCATTAGTATCCGATCTTAATTTTTATATCGCTCTTTTCGGATAAAACAAATCAAATTCGGAGGTCAGAGGTGTATTAACGGAACATAAATTAAAAAATAAACTAGTCAAGCCATCGTAAAAACGTATCCAAGGGAGAGTTGATGGGAGTGCGTAGTAAAGTATACAATGCCAAAAACCAGCCAGATCCTATAGCGAAGGGCTGACCCCAACACATTCAATATTTGAAGTTCTCTAGCGAAATGAAAGTAGGTCACAGAAGAAACCTATCATGTTTGAAGGCTCTTTGTAAATTATGCACCAGGCACACTATCAGAACTGATAAACTGAAACATTTCAATAAATTTGTTATTAATTGTATAGGGAGTGACAATTTGATTCGAGTGTTATGTTTTATTTCATAATTGAAATCTAGATTATATTATCAGAATAAATAATGTCGTATCGTACTCGTAACAATGATATTGAATAGATGATGAAGTGAATCGTGTTTCATATCATAAATGTTGGTATCTAAACAGAAGTTGCTGGTCGACCTATTTTCAACCTTATTGCAATGCAATAGGGTCCGCGATTGAAGAAGTTGTGTTTGTTTTCACAAGCATAAATTGCATAAATTGGTTTTGTTCAGGATCACAAGTCCGTTTCCATAATTAATTCTAATCAGATTTAAACCAATTGCTTTTTGATATTGTTTCACCATTAGGAGAATGTGAATTGAATTGGTCCGTTTGTGAAGGATTTGTGACATTCTGATATGCTATTCTCAATTGCTTCCTAAGGTCTGTTCGGGCCTATCCATTCTTGTCGTCTCTTTGAAAACTCGCTTGATCATACTCAATTTTATAGCATAGGTTTACTCGTCTTCTCCTTCGACATTAAGTAGTTTATAGAGTTCAGGGCCTGAAGAGACCATATATACCTAACGCGTAGCCATCACTCGCGTGTTTTTGCTAAGTTATGTTGCCGACACGCACGGTTTCTGTAATATTATCTCGTTGTATATTATTGTTGTATAACACTAGTTTAATCAAATGCTTACTCATTAATTTTACAATCATCTCATTGTGTCATATCGTGACGTCAGTGGTGCATGCTCTAAGTATATTCAAATGTAATTCGTATACATAGTAAATTAAAGTATACTTCATTTGTTTTCTATATAGTTCTCGTATGGTAAAAATGGTAGTTTTAATTTACTTATTTTCCTATCAAATTTTTAAAATAATAATATCGTCCACGTTAACACTTTATTGATAAAAAAATATTACTAGTGTAACCAACCTACAAGTAAACCGTTAGTCTGATGTAAAATAAAATTATTTTGTATAAAATCTTAATAATATAATATAAAAAAAAATGTAAAAAATGTGTTATGATTTGTCAAAACGAAAAAATAAATAATGTAAAGTGATCGTGAAAAATCACTTGTATTATAATTCATTACAGTATAATGCTGATAAGAAATCTTCATGTTGTTATTGATATATGATTAAAATTTTATTCTCTCATCAATATTATAACAATAATACTTTATATTCCAAATATTTTATAGACAAGAAATTTATGTGACTTTCAGAATAAAATAAAAATACAATTATTTTCATAATGATATAATATTTCGTTGTAATTTTGCCTAATAATGGCTCCTTGGCCTAACACCATGATAATATTTATTATATTACAATATTATACACTCTCATGTTCCTTGAGGCGCAGGCATATATATTATACGCCAGTTACAAAATATATTAGCTTTATAATTAGTGTTACTAATTCGGGCAGTGTGAAAATGTACTTTGTTGACTAGACATTAGATCTTAGATCGCGCTGTGCGCGGTGTCGTATTTGGTATCACTGTCACATATTCTTTTGGTTGCTCTAATTATTAGTGAAATAAGAATTTGCCAGCATGATTTTATGTGCGCTTTATATTTATATAAAAGGTTAATTTTGTATATAGACATGTTTTTGCTGTGGATTTTGACCAAGAACCCTATAAGATATTTTGTATTTTTCTTTAAAAAAATTGATTCTACAAAAAACCCAAGGCCTGTAAAAATACACTTAACGCATGGTTAGTGAGATGGGGTATTATTATTATTATCTAATCACGATGAAATCTAATTTCAATTTTGTATTTGTTAAAAAATTGTTACACAAATATGCATTATTATGATTATCAAGATAATTTGATAACACTACATAAATTCAATGTCTGATGATACGTTTATTTATAATACAAATGCATCAAATACAAATCCCACTAAATATTGTATCATCTACATTATAGTGTCGCTTGATTTATTGTAACTTTGCCCTATGTGACCTGCCTGAGCTTCATCGAGACATCAATTATTGACTAGAGGATCGTACGTTAAGCTAGCGGCTAGTCCATCATCCAATCATCTGCGATTGATATTTTAAATGGAATTACATATAAAATTTAACAAGGGTGTACTAATGTAATTATAAAGGTGTATTATAGAATTGATGGTCAATCTGACATGCTTTATAATAGTAGCACATTGGTGGTTACAATATTATTAAATTAATGAAATAGATAGAAATGTAAAGAGATTTACATTACGTTGAAAATGAATTGAGACAATTTGATAAGTGTGTCTCTATATGCTTTCAATTGTACTGGCACCATCCATTATTGCATCTTCAATTATTAAAAGGAGAAAGAGAGACTCCTCACTGAATTAGTATAAAAAAAGCAAATAGCTGTTGAAATTAATTATTTGTATTAATCTGTAACTGTATGTTGTCTCTGAGGAAAACATTAAAATTAATAATATTTATAATTGCTTTATTTCATGCACTTGTATTATTGTTGCAGTTTACCAGTCATCAAGTGTCATACAAATGCTATAATTTGTTCAAACCTCTCTGTGGTTCAATTGTCTTATGTAAAAAAGTGTAATTGTATAGTCATATATTTTACGATCCTCTAGTCAAGACATAGTGTGACGTGAATTGTTAGATTGATTGCCTGGATGTAACATAATTAATTTTCTTATTAGATGGTATATAATAAGTTTATATAATTTCTTTTTTCGGATAATAATTTTGGCCGATTTTGAAAATAAAATATTTATAATGCAAAAGCGAAAACGTGTAATTATTTTAAAACACCTTTTGTACTAATCACACCCCTATTTATATAGTTTTCCATTTTATTTACTTAAAATAAACTAATGGCTTTATTTGTAGTAAATAAATAAAATTAAATTGCTTTCAATCCCCCCACTGATAGACAAAATAATATAAAGGTTGAAGCAGAAAATAAGATGTTTGTTTATTAAAATGAGTGAAGTAATTTTATTACTTTATTCACAATTAAGCTCATTTACATTTTTTCTTAAAACTAAACATACAATATGGTAAAATTCTTGCACAAGAAACTTTCACGTTAAAGTAATAGGGGTTAAAGTATGAAATTGCCGATGTTCCCTCATTATTTTTAGTAGTAGTGTATAATTACATTAAAACAATAGTTATGTCCATTATTTACCACTTAGATCCACGGACACGGACACCAGTCAGTCTCCGTTATAAAAAAAATTCTCTAGGTATCCTATAGCTTAATATACCCACAAAATTATATAAAATTTAGATTTGTGGTTCCTTAAAAAATCGCATATATGTTTGTATGGAAAAATGAATTTTCGCTAAATTCTCCATACAAAACGGCAATTTGATACTTAAACCCCTAATACTTGCTTAATTTTAATAATCAACACCAAGTAAAACAAGTGGTCAATCTATTCGAACGAATAGAATACAAATGTCAATTTTTGACAGCTCTTAAATTTGACCAGACGGTCGCCATGTTGTTCTGTATTGTTATACGCACTTTCATACATGTATTTAATTCGTTCAAATAGATTGGGCACTTGTATAGAGGGGCTGGAGAAAATCATGTCACGCGCATTGAATATTTAGCGTGGCACACTGGCCGTGCCATAATATGTTTACGACTAAAGAACTATGTTTTAAACTTTGGCAATCACCCCACTATAGTCCGACAACATACCACAGGAAGGTCGCGCACGAACTTGTCGACTATAAGAGTGAGGTTTATATTTCAAACTAATACATGTATAAGCTATACACCATTCTGGAAAAAGTCAAGGCAGAGACTATTGACCACAGATATATCTGTGATATTGATAGAGGTGAAATAAGATAAAGTTGTCTTTTTGTTTGGGAATAGTTTCGATTTTGATGTCGAACGCAAACAAAGTTGTTCAGTTACGATTAACTGATACCGCTATCAGACACGGTTATCACATGCTAGTTATAAAACATTTCATTATTCAATATTTATAACAATAGTAATGTTTCTTTCTCATTAGATAATATTTATAACACTTATGTTTGTATACATTTGCTAAAAATCTTAGACGCAGCTTTATTAGGTAACCATGACAGGATGTAGTTAAGCAAAAAGGAACCAAAAAGTAAGACAACTGCAGGTTAATGTGTCTTTAAGTAAAGCAATGATTCTATTGCCTAGGCTTAACCTTTCCATAGTATAATTAGCGAACATTAGGCTAGGCAGATGTTTTTTTTATTAGGAGCAATAGCAAAATTGTTTTGGATTTTGGATTTCCTTTCTGCGCAACGTAACATGATTAGAATGACAGCTGTCACACTCATACACTTTTTTGTCTATCCTTTTCGCACTTACAGCAGTTTTATATTTGTGGCTTGCTGTCATTCTAATCATGTTACATATAAAGGACTCTATTATTAACTATGTCGACATAATATCTTGACCGTTACTCTCCACCTCCTGGAGTAAGTCCTCAAACAGTTTCACAAAATTGTTGATGCCCTCCAGAAAGTTTTCGTCCGGGGCCCTCTCGTTATCTTCATTGAAGAACACGTGGGCAAAGTCTATTATTTTGACCGTGGCCCAAGTGTTAGGGTTAGGCGTGTCGCTCGATAACTCATCTAGAATGACTCTGTAATCAGCTTTCATCTTGGTCAAGTTCTTTTCGTAGTTGTGATCGAAGGAGTGGTTGGAATCGTACTTGTCTAGGGCTTCGGTCCAGGGGGAGGTGAGCGGGGGTTGCGGGGCGAAGGCCTGGCTGGCGGCCGTCATCGGGGTGAGCGGGACGGAGCTCAGCTTCCTGTAGACGGGCCCGCTGTCGGTCAGTTGCCCGCCGAGATGGCCGCCGCCTGTCGGCGCCGAGCGAGGCCGGGGCGGCATCGAAGCGCATCTGCCTCGCGACCTTTAGCGGATGGGAGAGGGTTAGCCCGAGCACCTGCCTCCGTCTAGCAAACGGAAGGTGGGGTAAAATAGTATGATAAAAAAATCGCAATATTTGCAACAGTGGTCATTGATCCAGTTACAATTTACCATTGCCCTATGTTTGCACTTCTGCCCGGTTAGCATGACTATAGGTGCCGAAACACGATATGATATAGATATTTACCGTTTTGAACTGTCAAAAATTGATTATATCGTTGGATTGGTTATATCATATCGTGTTTCGGTGGTCTTGCTAGCCGGCCTGGGGCACTGGAAAGACTGATCTAGTTAATATCCATCAATCCGCACTGGGGCAGCGTGGTGGGTTGTGGCCCATTCTCCTTCTTCATTCTGGGGACATTTTTTATGCTGGACAGGAAAGCAATTGCCATTCATCTCACCTGATGGTAAGTGGCGATGAGGGCCGAAGATGGAATCGAGCTTCGTTTGGATTGGAACCTTCAACCGCAGAAAGGCTGGCTATCTTATCACTAGGGTAACGATGAAGATGACGATGAGACATTTGCCGGGGAGTCTCACTTCTCACTGCAGTGGATAGCCCCGCAGGGCCCGTCGAAGGTATAATTTTAAGCGACTACTGCTCTAGCGGATGGCTTGGCCCAATGGCCAATGAGGACTGGACACTGACCTCTTAATTATACAAGTACCTACGCTGGACTGAAGGTTGTCATCCAAAAAATGAGGTCAATTTGAGTATCGCCATCTTGGCGCTGATGGCACTGGTATACAGAGGTGAACGTCCACGGAACTATTATAAGAGATGCATTTGTAATGTCAAATACAAGCAACAAACGTCATATGTAGTCGCTCGAGGGGGCGCTTCAAATCGGCACAAGAAACATTTGACATTTCAGTAGACGTATTCAGTCCAGCGTACTCGCAAAGCCGTCTTAAACTATGCTGGGGCCTTGAGCACAAGAATTTCGGGCCCTTTTGGAATGTAAAGAAAGCATACAAAAAAAATGTGGAAAGAGAGTTATGTGCCCATCACAAAATTTGTTTGAGACTAAAACACGACACAATAATGCTGGTCCTTCCTGGGCACTGGCCCTGAGTGCCCCTGTGGTAAAGACGGCACTGCGTACATGTATAATAGAGGTCATGCAGTGCCTACAGCCTACAAGCGGGCCTACCTGCCGCCGCAGCAGTCTCGCAGCCGCGCCGCGTCGTAGACGAGCAGCAGCGAGGCGCAGTACAGGCGCGCCGCCCGCTGCTCGCGCGCCCAGCGCTGCACCAGCCACAGCTGGGGCAGCAGCTGCAGCAGCAGGGCGCGGCAGGCGCGCTGCGACACCCAGTTCAGGTACGTCTTCAGGGCTGGGGATAGAGGCCTTTCATGTTTATAATTAGAACATTAAGCCGGATCCAGACGAGTGTAACGCATAATGTAATCAAACGTGTAATGCAACCCGAATTCTACGTTAGAACGGCACTACGAGCGTTACATGTAGCCGTCCTAACGTAGAATTCATGTTACATTACACTCGTCTGGATCCGGCTTTATGGGGTGCCGAGACGGTCAAGCACGTCGATTTTAGCTAGCTCGCTTTTTGGTCGTCTACAGCGCTTGCTAGATGCTTGAGGCAAGCATTTAAAAGCGTTATTATGTCCGATTGATTTGTTTGACCTAGCAATAGAACGGGAACACACAGAAAATCAACGTGCTTGACGCCAAGCTAATTGACCGTGTCGGAACCCCATTTTACCTTGTTAAAATTATTGTACCTATGTATAATTTACAAAAGTGATCAAATCATAAATTGCATAATTTCATAAATACCTATATACCTATAAATTCTAAAACGACCATTTGAGTTGTGATCTTAAGATCATCGTAGTGTACAGAAAAAACAATAATGACGGGATTTAAGATAAAGTATTGTTTATGTTTGTGTAAAAATATCAAGTGCTCTTTGCATCTGGCCGTATGGTTCAATTTTCATTGCCAAGCGATGGAGTGGAATCGCATGTTTGTGATAATATCTTGCTTTGTTATAATGAGTAACTGTAGGTAATGGCGGTAGTGGAAATGGTGACCGTAAACGGTCGGAACTATCATCATTACCACCTTATCAACTCTTTTATCAACATTAATACTTTTTGTTGTCAAAACGTAAGGCACAAAATGGATATGAGTATGAGCAAAAAAATTTATATGTACTTTTGCATCTTCCGGAGAAGCTTTTCTCTGGGATTCTTGGAGATAGGTATTAGGTACCTATACTGCCTTCGGCGTCTTAACAGCTTACACAGTTAGCATAAAACCTTAAACATTATGTACTCGTGTACCTACAATACCCGGCACATAAGTTGACTTATGCACAGCGCAGAAAAACGTTTTCAAATATTAATTGAGGTTCTGTATGACGTGCAACCATAGCAACGTTGGGTAACCGCTTACTTATGCGCATTCAAAATGTTGTTTAGACACTTTCTATTAAATTTTATCTTCGCCTGCGCAGACGACCGTCATTTTGGTTCAACTTACGTGCAGGGAACTATATCTACTACTTACTGTTTCTATGTAGATTACCAACGAAAGGAGATGTTCCAGAATTTATGGAGCCTGGCCTATACCTATACTTGTACAAAAATGTAGGCAATAATTTATAAAACAGTTCTTAAGTCTTAAATCCTTTTTTTCATGCTCTGTTTTTTGGCTAGTTGTACCACAACAGCACAACAGCCTAACCTATCGTCATGGGGGAAGGAAGATAAATCACTTTTATCATTGACATACGTATTTTATTTCACATCAAATTACAGATGTATGTGATTTTAATGGTTTTCAAAGGGTTTTAAGCTAAAAAAAACTATATTACATTATTTATATTTTCTTGCAATTTTCGCATAATCGTTTATTTATTCTCAGCTTTATGAGATGAGTGTACAAGTACATGGGCCATCTCCTTTCGCTTTAATACCGGCGCAACGTAAATTGAGCCCACGTGTCCTGCAAGTGCTCACCTTCACGGACCATATTCCCCTGCAGCTTCTTGCCGTGTTCCTTGCCGCGCTTGATGAGCTGGTCTGTGGCCAGATCGTGAACCTAATAATAATAATATATTACTGACCCGGCATACGTTGTTATGCCATATAAATTATCCCGTAGCCACGGTTACGATTTGGATGGGAAAATGAAATTGTTGTTTTTACTATTTTCCTCGTCATTGTTCCAAATTTTCTCACCTTTCATACCTTGCATGGCCCAAGACAATCATTTCAAAACCATAATCAACTAAATCGGCCCAGCCGTTCTCGAGTTTGAGCGCGACAAACGAACAGCAATTTATTTTTATATACTTATAAGAAGATAAGTAGCTATGGAAGAGCAAAGTCACCTGTCACAGGCATCTCTTGCTTAAAAGGCGACTTTGATCACTGTATGTACATACAATGTTATTGAAATAAGTTATTATAATAATAATAATTATTATTACCTGGTACCCCGGGATGCAGAAGCCGAACTGCTCTTTGGACTTGGCGTACTTGGACTGCTCGGACTTAATCTTCTCCTCCGAAGCTAGAGGATCCCAGGTCCTTCTGCCTGAGAATGTAATCAATAAATGAAGATTCATTGCGCCGCGTGGTGACGGCAGAACCTGAATTGATGACAATTGAAGGGGTTAGCGGATAAAGGTGTTATCAACAAAAACGGAAAAAAACGACTTTTTTAAATGAACATATAGGTTTTATGTGACGGATAAATCGACTGATGAGCTCAAACGCCCAAATTTTGATTAGTATCAAAAATACAGACCCTAAGAAAGGTGTTAACTGACAAACATGCATACATTTTACATTTTCAAACACTCATGACTCATTTTGAACTTCTTGTTAGTTACATCTTTGTCCCACCCACCCCCATCTGTCCCGCAGGTGTAGTATAGGCTACCTACCACTACCTACCTCCTACTACCTACCTACGCTACACATCAAACACCTTTGTGTCCATGGAAGGATGGGGTAGTGCGCAGTAGGTATACCTCAGTCTGTAATGATAGGTTTCCAAAACCCACCCAGGCCCCAATCCATCAAAGATTTGCTGACCCTGACGCATTCAATACTAAAATTTATAATAAAAGCACCAGAGCCCAACGCTTCGCTAGCAAAACTCACGCAAGTAGGCTGCAGATAAACCCATATTTGTCAACGAGTTCTGACATTGCAGGTACATTGTAAATTATATGCACATTGCACCACCAGATGCTTGGAACCCTTATTATATTCTGCTCTCTCGTCGCCACACGTACAACATACGTTGCTAGGTGGTATTAGAGGAACGCTGCTGCCCATTCCCCATCACAGATTTATCCTTAGTCGCCTTGTACGATACCAACGGAAGAGATTTGGGGAGGTGACAATTGTATTCTACTCTGCCGTCACCACACGTACAAGACCTGCTTTAATAGCATGAAACATTACTGAGCATTGAGCAAGAGGATTATAATAAGACTTACCAATCTTCACGTCCATGACGCACTGCTGCAGCATCCTCTGCGTGAGGTCTTCCAGCATGATATACCGCTGCTGGTGCCCGTTGTAGGTGTAGGAGGTGCAGCCGCAGTATCTAGGTACCAGGGCCCTCAGCGCCTAGAGGCAGGGTTGCCATATCTCAGGATTTGTCCCGCGAGATCTCAGAATTTTTCGTTGCAAATGTCATGATTTTGTCGACTCCGGATTTTGCAAATCTCATGGTAATTATCTTAGGATTTTAAAATTTCGGCTGGAGTTCATCAACACTTAAACAGGCGATTATCAACAAACAGTCGGATTTTGACAATTTCCTATATGGAAGAACTGTCAAAAACCGTTGGTTATCTTTTAATCGCTTTATTTACGTGTTGGTGTCTCCTATGTTCTCTATGCTGGCCTGTCTTCTAGTCTCCTATGCTGGCCTGATCCTGAGCGAACAAATAACGTAGAATATGCCAGCCCCGACTCATCCCATGGGTGTCGTAAAAGTCGTCTAAGGGAGATTGCCCGGTGTAGACCAATAAGCACCTTGGGGCACCCGATGAGATAAATGGAAGAGGAAACATACTGCGCCGACCCCAGAAAGACTGGAAACAGGGCAGGGAGAAGATTTTCGTGTTGGTGAACTTGGGTCTAAAAGTTAAACAAACTAAAATTGATCTTCCTTCGGTAATAATTGCACATTGCACAATTAAAATCAATATACTTATTTATCCAGGTAGAACAAACTAAAAGTAATCTTCCTTTGGTAATAAGAGTGGTGGTGCCACCCCCGCCCCGCCGCTATGAGTGCGATGTGCAAAGCGTCAACGCCATGCATTTGTCAATGACACCACGAAACCGCACCACTGTGGTATGTACTTAAAAAAAATTGTAAACAACACCACAGTGGTACGATTTCGCGTGGTGTCGTTGACAATGCATGGTCAACGAGACGATGTTCAACGAGAGCTAGATCCGCAGAGTACATAAAAAATAATAATACATTTGAAAGAAAATTCTCAAACTGTATACCAAAAATCTCTGTACTTTTCCATGGAAACCAGGCACAATCACTTCTAAACTTTTGCGTTGCAAGATCAATATAGCTTAGAAAGGGAATTAACGCGATTATGTTTACCTTTTTTTAATGACATTTAAAAAAAAAGGTAAACACCTACATAATTGCGTTAATTCCCGTTCTAACCTATACTCTTCTCGGGACTTTTGTTTTTCACACCTGGCAACCCTACCTGCAGGTCGCGGTCCTCGCTGACGCTGAGCCGCGCGTAGAAGTCCACCTCGCGCTGCTGCGCCTCCTTCAGGATCGGCTTCAGGATCGTGCCGTTGCTGCACTGGAGGAGGCCTACAAGCCAATAATTAAATACATAACCAGAAACAGATGTGCAGGAGATGGTAGCACTATACATGAAGCATTGATAGAGAAATGGATGAAAGTAAATGTAAGCAAAACAAAGGTCATGGTTTTTGAAAGCGATGAACAAATACGAAGGGTGAAATTAAGATTGGAGGTTGAGTGAAAAGGGGGACAAAAAGGATTTACATAGTATTGCGGAAGTGAATGGAGAAATGGAAAGAGGAAGGCCTAAGCAGATAAATATTTAGGAATCAAATATTTAGACATGACTCACCCAAATACTTGGCGTTCTGTGTGCCCTGGTGTCCAGCCACCTGCAGGTCGAAGGCCTGCACATCCAGCCCCCGGGGCAGCTCCAGCGGCCGCGCCATCTCCTCGTGCCGACGGGCAAGCGCGAAGTGCACGCGCGGGATGGACCGCTGCCGGCGGAGCGCCCGCTGCCCGCCCTCGTCACTCATCTGCGGGATTGCTAGGTTAAGTGGGGATTGACTAGACTGCTAGGTAAAGCGGGGAGTTCGCCAGACGGGCATGCCCGAGGGCAAGGCTGCTGACATGCCCGCCGGACCTCGCTTCTTAAAGCCGGATCCAGACGAGTGTAACGTGTAATGTAACACGAATTCTACGTTACGACGGCACTGCGAGCGCTACAGTAACTCGTCTGGACGCTTACGGCTTAAGATAGGTCTGTGCGAAGTTTGGTAGTGTAGGACCGTCACAGTCAGTCTGGCAGACTTGCCTGTTGCATGGCCATTGTAGCAATCCTTTGCTTTAGGCTACACATCGCTCTCACTCATTGAGAATAGTAGCAAAATGTACAGACGGGTAAAGCTATCGTACATAAAAACCCCACGGCGTTAACCCTTAGTTGCTTGGTTTGTACTTCATTTTTTGTTTGTTTAATTACTTCGGGTTCCAAACATAGACATACATAAATATCGCCTATATCCCAGAAGGCTCATGTGACAGGTGGCGAACCTATTGCCATGTATCGGGACACGTAAATCGCACTATATTGCTGCTTGCTGGTATAAGAGTAGGTAACGCTGCTGCTGATTACTCATCGGTGTCTTTACCCTTAGTCGTCTTGTACGATACCCGCGGGGGAGATAGGGGTGGCGACAATGTGTAGCACGGCGTCTCATGGGGTCACAGTGTCAAAAGCAGTATTGCTAGGTGGCGCACCAACAAAGCTGCGGCCATTTCTCATCATACAACAAAGCTGCGGCCATTTCTCATCATATGTATAACCTATAGTCGCCTCAGAGAGTCAGGAGCGGTGAAAATAATATTCTGATCTGTTTTCACAACATGTGGAGTAACATAACATGTTCAAAATGACCCCATTCAAGTTTTTGAGGGTTAAGCGTTAAGGCGTAACTTGTTCTATCAGATATTGACAATTACAATTCAATTGTTATTTAATTGAAATTTGATTACGTTACATAATTTAGATCCAGGAAAGATATAAACAGCATCAAAATAATATTATTGGCTGGCTTCCGTTTTGGCCTGGGACATAATAAGTTTCCATGATGGGTGCTAAAATATATCTAACATGGAATGTGCCAGCCCTGATGAAGTTGATATACCTTGGAGCGGGTGTCCTGTCCCATTTCAAAACCTTGTATACTTAGTAGTACAAAAACGCCAGCAATAAAATCGTAGATATAAAACTGAGATATTATTAAAGCATACATACGTTTTATCAAAATTTGCTTTTAGGTCATTGCTAGGTTTAAAATGGGGCAGCCGCAATGGTGGAAGGATCAAAACGGAGTGGTCACATCTAGCCGATATGAATAGAAGCACTACTTAATTAAATATATTAAAAAGTAAAAAGTGTGAGGGGAGACCCTTAATTTAATATAGCCAATAAAGAAAGGACGTTTTCAGAAAAAAAAATATTATGGCTCAAAGGTCTAACTACCATTCCAAAAGCACTGAACAAAAAAATGTGACCATACCTATTATTAAATTAACAGTAGGTAAGTATGGTATGTAATGAATTGTAATGTATTAATATAAGGTAACTGACGGCAGAGTAGAATACAATTGTCACCACCCCAAATCTCTCCCGTGGGTGTCGTACAAGGCGACTAAGGATATATCAGTGATGAGGAATGGGCAGCAGCGTTCCTCTTATACCATCTAGCAATAGAACTGCAACTTTTGTGCCCGATAAATGGCAATAGGCTCGCCACCTATTACATGGGACCTAACATAACTGGCGAAACGTGGGTGCTAGTTCACCTCTGCCTACCCCTTCGGGGATATAGGCGTGATTTATGTATGTATGTATTTAGGTAACGAGGAGCTCGCTAGCGCAGTGGCATAGCGCGCTTGGACTGCGATTGCGTAAATTAAGCAATGTCGCTAAGGCCGGTCATTGGATGGGTGACCAAAAAAATATTATTTCGGGTTCCTCCGTGCTTCGGAAGGCATGTAATGCTGTTGGTCCCGGCTGCATCTGCAGCTGTTAATACCCACCAACACGCACTGGGCCAGCGTGGTGGGTTATGGCCCAATCTCCCTATATCCTTTCATCCATAGGGAAGACCCGTGCCCCAGCAGTGGGGACATAAAGGGCTGGTGATGATGATGAATAAGGTAACCCAGTAATCCCAGTATGGTTACGTTATACGGACCTATAACTACCTACCTCGGCAATATTACGACAATAATAAAAATTTAATTTAAGTCTATTTTATCTATAGATAACTTAATCTCATAATATAACAAAAAGATAACTACAAAAACAAGGAAACACAACAAGTGTTTTTTTTTTATGTTAGACAGGGAAACCAAAGATGGAATCGAGCTTCATCTGGAACCCTCAACCACAGAGGGGCTGGGCTGGCTATCTTTTACAATTGTCGGAACACAATAATGCTGTTAACATTATTATTATGGCGACAGATTTTGATAAGATGGTCGTAGCTAGCCAGGCGGACTTGAAAGAAGTTCTACCGCCAACCAAACCAAGTACAAAGCCATCCGCTCTCGATTCATATCATCCATCACATCGGAAAGGAGCTAGTGTTGAATGAATGTATAAAATAGTGATGGACCATGACGAGAGACCGAAGAACGGAGAGCAATTAATATGACAACATTCCACCCTGTACTGCTCAAGTTTGGTGCCTACTTGGCTCCAACCTTTGGGTACCTATAGGTAACCTACTATTGTGGGTGGTTTGATTTTTAGTCGTAAACAGCACAATAAATACCAATGGGAAAGCTGTGGCCCTAGCCTAGTGGCCAATCTATTTTAACGCATAGAAAACAAATGTTTTTTTTTTTTGAGGTTTTTTGGTTTGGTTAAACAAATGCATGAAACTGACGTATAACAGAGAAAACAAAACGTCACTTTGATACTTTTGTATTCTATGCGTTCGAATAGAAAAGCCACTTGGCTACGCCCTCTGTGCTGCTATAGCTGGCTGAACTATTCTGAACTTTGTACGGACCTAGCTAGCATTCCTAATGCGGTATTCATAAAAATAGTTCGACAAATATTCCTGTAAGTACCTACTTGTTGACTTTTGAAATAGTGGGTGGGTATGGGTAATATATTTTTGCAACACTTACTTTCTGGGTCAGAATTTGAATCACTCACTGTCACACTGTATTCCACACAAGTGTTAGAAATTTATTACTATTAGATTAGTTAGGTGATTAGTTTTCATGCATATTTAGTGAAATAAAAAAACAACACAACTTGTTTCACGATTGTTTCACAGTAAATAAATGTTGGCAGAATACCTACTGAGAAGACTATGTATCTTATCTTTTCATAAATCATGATTGGTACGTCTTTATCAATCAATATTTTTATGACGCTGACGTCTGCCAGTATTATACTTAAACGTTCTTTTGACTTGTTGTTACATAAACGAATTACCTAAGTTTCCTTTTAAACTGAATAATTAATGACGGAATTGTATACTTATTCTTGTCATTAAAGTTCATTAGGTACGTGGGTATTTTAATTATACCTGTATGTTAATTCGAGTAGAAAAGTTTAATCCGGATCGAACCCGCGCTACATGCAATTGTTTCATTAATTAGGTAGGTGGATTTTTGGCAGTAAATAGGTTCAAGTCCCGACCTTACTCTTATCTTAAGTAGGTACTACTTATACTTGTAACAAAAAATATATAAGTTACCTTTTGGGAATTTTAAGCACCGGTCTGTTCCTATTCTACAATAGCACCACCTTGTAAACTTATCAAATCATTTACAACGAAATAGTTCAACAAGTTAATAAGATAATATCACTCTGACCACACCAAATTTTGTAAACGAAATGTATATCAACTCAACAACGTGTATAAATAGGTCCCTACATTATAATTATCCTGTATGATAACTTTAATAGATGACTAATTACTAGCGTTAAGGTGATTGTGTTTCGTAAAGTCAAGAGGATTGTGAAGTGCCGGTACGCAGCGCGAGTAATACATACATTTCCTTATTGAATAATTGTCTCGAACGATAACGTTTTCTTTCACTCCCTTAAAACTTTAAGACGTGGTGACGGCAGAGTAGAATACAATTGTCACCATTCCAAATCTCTCCCGTGGGTATCGTACAAGGCGACTAAGGATAAATCAGTGATGAGGAATGGGCGGCAGCGTTCCTCTTATACCACCTAGCAATATACTGCGACTTTTGTGCCCGATAAATGGCAATAGGCTCACCACCTATTACATAGCACTTGACATAGTTGGCGAAACGTAGGTGCTAGTTTACTTCTGGCTACCCCTTCGGGGTTATAGGCGTGTTTTATGTATACTATGTATGTATAAAACTTTACAAAATGAGATGCCTTTTTAGATTCAGTACATCCTAATCTATGTCTGTACGTTTTTCTTTTTTATTAATTCGGTTCAGTTAAAAATATATATAAAATTTACGAGAAAGTTTTTATGTCTAAAATAGAGAAATTTCACAATCCTCTAGCTTATACCTGGATAAGTTCTCAAGTAGGTACCTAACTAAAAAATAGTACTAAACAAAAATACTTATCACTAAAAATAACCACTACCTAATAGAATGCCTCCTCCATGAGTAAGTAAAATGTAAAGTAAAATAAATAACAATACACATGTATCAAAATATATATTTATCTTTTATTAATGTAAAAAAATAACAATCTTTGATATAAGCCTAATATATAAACCTTACCAGTTATATTATACTTAAAATATTAATCTAAAACAGTACTTCTGATATAAATTAAGCTGTAAGTAGGTACATACGGATCAATATTGACATTAAATGCCGAAATAAGAATTTTGAAATAAAAATCATAATAAACAGTATTTTTAAGTGTGCTTGAGTCATCAACGTTTAAACTTAAAAAATCACTTCTTGTACTTGTAGAAGCCTTCGCCAGTTTTCACACCCAGTTTCCCGTCGGCGACCATTTTGTCGACCAGCGGTATGGGTTCAAACACTGGGTTTTTGGTAAGATCATACAACACTTGGAGCACAGCCTTGTTGGTGTCCAGGCCAGTGTAGTCCGCTAGCTCGAATGGACCCATCGGATAGCCCGCGCCTAGCTTCATGCCGATATCTATGTCTTCCTTGGACGCATCACCTGTGTTGACAAGCAAGCACAAAATTATACATTACATACAAAAAATATACCCAAAGAGGGTTGTTGTCAGGCAGGCGGCCGGCTGTAAAACCTAAGCTAAAAAACCTTGAGCTATATGGATTGGAATGTTGTCATTCCGCTCACTCTCTCCGTTCATCGTTCCGGCTCTTTTCTATAGTACATTCATTCATCACTAGCACCTTTACGATTTGATGGATGATATGAATCAAAAGGGAGTGGTGGATGGCTTGGACCGATATAAATGGAAGAGGAAACATACTACGCCGACCCCAGATATACTGGGAACAGGGCAGGGAGAAGAAGACATACACAAATAGAGGGAGGAATAGGAGCTCGCTAGCGCAGTAGCATGGCGCGCTTAGCCTGCGATTACGTAAAGTAAGCAATATTGGCTAAGGCCGATCATTGGATGGGTGACCAAAGATTTAGTAACTCGACGTCCTCCGTGCTTCGAAGGGCACGGTATGCCGTTGGTCCCGGCTGCGTCTGCAGTCGTTAATACCCACCAACCCGCAGTGGGCCAGCGTGGTGGGTTATGGCCCAATCTCCCTATATTCTTCCATTCCATCCATAGGAAAGGCCCGTGCCCCAGCAGTAGGGACATTAAAGTAGGGTTGGTGATGTGACATACATAAATCACACCTAAGTATATACCTCCCCGAAGGGGTAAACAGAGGTGAATCAACACCCACATTTCGCCAATTAGGTTAGGT
The DNA here is from genome assembly GCA_963931975.1 of Cataclysta lemnata. Taxonomy (NCBI): domain Eukaryota; kingdom Metazoa; phylum Arthropoda; class Insecta; order Lepidoptera; family Crambidae; genus Cataclysta; species Cataclysta lemnata. The sequence continues at coordinate 13,747,313 of OZ008354.1, read as the reverse complement.
CCCTGTAATAAGTGGCGAACCTATGGCATCTATAAGACACATAAATAGCAGTATATTGCTAGGTGGTATAAGAGTAAGGCTGCTGCCCATTACTCATCTTTTCTCTTAGTCGCCTAGTACGACACCCTCGGAAGAAATAATTATTTCTCCCGGGGTTAACCTCATACAAATAAAATTTGTCAATGTGTTCTTTAACCTCTAATCTACATACTCTAAGCAAAAGAGTTACGGTTTTTCACCTAAAGAAGATAATATATAATCATATCTGTTCACCTGTTGACGACTCAACACACTGGCCAATGTCAAATTATCTCAAAAAGATAACATTGAATTTACTATCGAAAACATTTTATCATAAGCTACTTCGTTTTATTTGCTATTTCACTTACTAATGGCATCCAAATCACTTTAACAATTGTTATTTGAGCATTATTAAACTTAATTATAAATATCAATTGTTAAATACTGTTGATGTATAGTGCACTTTAAGTTAACATTAAGGTTAAAAATAACAAATATATGATTAGTAAATTAGTCTGTCACCTTTGTACTCTACTTAACAAATGAAGGTTGACAATCAAATTGAGATTATTTCTAAAATATATAAAATTATTAGCTTCAGGTATTAACCCTCACATGATCTATGCACACAACAGTGAAGAAAGAATAAAATTCTTAACAATATATGTGAGATGAGAGCTCAGATGTACATAAGGAATAAGCGCATATTAGCTATGAAAGATATGCAGATGTATCATTTGACTATACTCATCCATGAAAAGGTGTCATAAAAAATCTACCTCTCTCATAAAGCCTCATGGCCTCAGCACTGTATGGTCCCAGCAGTCTGTTGACAACAAATCCAGGTGTGTCCTTGCAAGTGATGCATGTCTTCCCAACGGCTCGACCCCACTGCATCATGGTCTCGTATGTGGCCTCTGAAGTTTGTTCACATTTAATTACTTCTAGTAGGCGCATCACTGGGACTGGGTTGAAAAAGTGAAGACCTCCATATCTGAATGATAAAATCAGCATGTTAGCATCACTCAATTCTTCTCCTTCTAAATTAATATTAAGATGTGCAGGTTGAATAGGATGGAGAAGAATTGTATCAGCATCTTCTCACCATGCTCCCAATCATCTCTGGTCTGTACAGTAATTTTTCTCTTCCTTTTAGTCAGACGTTATCAAGCCATCCACTCCCTTTGATTCATGTCATTACACCAGAAAGTGATAGTGATGATGAACGAGGAGAATTCAATGATGATTTAAATTCTTAATATTGTGATCACAATCTGTGTAGGTACTATTTTTTTATTCATCAAGCTATATTTCAGTTAACAACTAACTCTAAATAATTAAATGCAATTTTATCAAAAACAGCTCAACATATTTACCTGTCTTTTCTTTTGATTCCAGCACCAATTTGGTTCACAGAAATGGAAGAGGTGTTTGTTGCAAATATTGTGTGCTGAGGTGAAATCTGTAAAGTGAAAGTGTAATTTATATTTTTATTATTATAACTTTATTATTATAACTATTATAACTTTACCTTTACCACACAAGCTGTTGCTTCTCCTATTTTAATACATTAAATATTTATTAATACCTCATCAAGTTTATTAAACAGCTCCTGTTTTGGTTGCAGTTTCTCAACGATTGCTTCTACAATCAAGTCGGAATCCGCACCATCCTCGATCTTAGTGGACACCTTGATCCGACCAAAGGCTTCATTGACAAATGATTCCATTTTAGCAGTGTCATCTTTGTACAACTTCTTCCCTACCCTGCTCAAGTTATTGTGTATTGATTTTTGTGCTTTTTCTAACAATTCTGGCTTAATATCCACTATTGTCACATTTTGTCCAGCTTGGGCGGCTACCTGATAATAATAAAAAATATGTTTGTATATGTATATGTACATAGTGAAAAAAAAATCCTTAAGAAGATTAATACTATCTGAGTTTTATAACTATAGAATGTAAATTTAATAAAATAAAGTAATAACTATTACCATTGAGTTTTATGTAGTAAGTAATAGTAGATCCTGACTATAACAGAAATATAACCAAAACACATATGGTAAGTGCAAAGTTCACAATTAGACTATATCAGATGTATAAATTATATTGGTATTTACTTACTTGTGCGATACCAGAGCCCATAAGCCCACCGCCAACCACTGTTACTGTTTTGATTATATTCGAGGACGAACTAGAAAAGTTTCTAGTTAGGCCTATTAACTTATTCATTTTATTTATTTAAAATAAATATGTTTTACAACGTTAAATGTGACGAGAAGGCGTGCGATAGCAGCAATGACGCGAGGCGTAACCAAACCGGCCGGTTTTACGCTCTTTCAAGCAAAACAAATTTAGTCTACATCTAAAGTGTCTATCTACTACTTGTTGATAACAGCAATAAAAGTTCTACATACCCATTATGAAAACGTGGTTAAGACTTTTCTGTTCTATAAATTTTTGTATGGTATCATACACATAATAATAGAATAATATTTTTTTAAACAGTAGCAATTAGAGTAAACAATACAATTCAAATAAAACTGACAGAACTACAAATTAATGTAATTCAATTCACTTCATTGATCATAGTTCATAGAGCCTATCTACTTATTTCATTTAATTTTATTTTCACTATAATTGAATTTTATACATAGCATAGCAGTAACTTAATTTCTAACTATTCAATGTGGCAGGCATATAAAAATAAAAGCATTGTTGACAATTTTTTTTGTGTTAATTAGGTAGGTATTGACAAATAATGACAACATGACAAGTCCAAAGGTCATTGACCAATTATGTCAAACTATCAGCGTCAGCCTCTCTCTCACACATACACACACAAATATGAGACAGTGACAGCCAGATGATCAGTCACCGACCTACCAACAAGTAGTGAAGTTTGTAAAGTGAACTTTGGAACTCAATCTAAAAGTTACAATTATTTGATTTAATTTTTTTTATACAAGAAAAGAAGATGATGCAGTTTGGAGTGATAGCTAGAAAGTTTTCCAGTTCCACTGTGGCACAGAGCGTCATTAAAAATGTGACTGTAATAGGCGGCGGCTTAATGGGTTCAGGAATTGCTCAGGTAACGAAACTAACTCAAAAATCCAATTGATGAATTGTCATTATAGAGTTTTAATAAAAAAAAATACTTTAAATTTTCAGGTAGCCGCACAAGCTGGTCAAAATGTGATTCTGGTTGATGTAAGCTCTGATGTGCTAGCTAAATCCCAAAAGTCAATAGGCGCAAACCTTAGCCGTGTTGCAAAGAAAGTGTACAAGGACAAACCGCAAGAAGGCGAGAAGTTTGTTGCGGAGTCCTTGGCTAGAATAAAAACGGCCACTGATCCAGCCGAAGCTGCAAAGACAGCCGACTTGGTGGTTGAGGCCATTGTCGAAAATATAGATGTCAAACACAAGTTGTTCAAACAATTGGACGCAGTGAGTATTTAATACTATCTACACTAGGTATTGTACTGGGCCAGTGTGTTCGGCCCATTCTTCTTATATTATTCCATTCATAGGGAAGAGATTTGTCCCAGTAGTCTGAACATTAAAACACTAGGTAAACTTCTAAGAATTTTATACAATTTCACTCCATTTCTAAGTTGTGTAAAGTATCAAATCATTGCATGATTAACTGATGACTTAACTGTACTGTGGGTAATAAAATGTACATGGATGCATAACTCTTAATTCAATAGTACAAATTATTAAACTTACAGTAATAATGTAATATTTTGTAATTGTTTCAGGTAGCACCACAGCACACAATCCTAGCATCAAATACCTCATCTCTCTCCATCAATGAAATATCTTCTGTTGTTAAGAGGAAAGACAAGTAAGCATACTTTCATTTCTGTAGGAAACTATTGAGGGTAGAATTTGTTTTAATATTATGTATAATAGAAAGATTAATTTATTGTCAAATAATATGATAAATTCTAACTTTCAACCATTAGTGTGTAACAAGTTCAAATTTATTTACTTATTTTATCTTCAATTTAGGTTTGGTGGTCTCCATTTTTTCAACCCAGTACCTGTAATGCGACTCTTGGAGGTGGTAAAAGGAGCTGAAACCTCTGAAGAGACTTATAAATCAATGATGGAATGGGGCAAAGCTGTCGGAAAAACTTGTATCACTTGCAAAGATACTCCTGGATTTGTTGTCAATAGACTTCTTGTACCATACATTTGTGAGGCTATCAGATTGTATGAGAGAGGTAAGTTCTTGACTTCTGTTCTGATATAATGTTTCTATTGTTATCACATCAGAGTAACAATAGAGGCATAAATAAGTAAAATTGTTTAATGTTTAATTATTTTTTCATGTCAGGTGATGCATCAGCTCGGGACATTGATATTGCAATGAAGCTCGGAGCCGGGTACCCCATGGGTCCATTGGAATTGGCAGACTATGTAGGTCTTGACACAAACAAGTTCATTCTTGATGGGTGGCATAAAAAGTTCCCTGAACAGGCATTGTTTAAGCCTATACCATTACTTAACAAATTGGTAGCTGAAGGAAAACTAGGTCTAAAAAGTGGTGAGGGCATCTATAAATATGAGAAGAAATAGAATATTTTGTTATCAAGTTTATTTTGGAGATTCTATTTCAGTTTTCATTGCATATTTTATAAATTTAAGGAAAGGTGTTCTATAAAATTATTCATATATTTATTAAAAATCAAAAATATACAGTCTTAACATTTTGAGTTGATTTGTTTTCTTTTAATATTTAATAGTTAAACAAAGGGATTTATAAAAATCTTTATATTTCATTATTCTTAGAGGTAATCTATTTAAATATAACACTTTAACCTAGCAATTACATGTCATAGTCATCATCTTCTCGTTTCCTCTTCAGTGTTTGATCGTCTACTTCCATTTTGACAGGCCCCTGTGATGATGGCCCTGCAGTAACTCTGACTGCAGGCTTTGCCACCACCTGTTAAAAAAAGTTTGTTTGAAAAGTGATTGTTAAACTTGTTAACATTGTAGTAGTAGTTTCTACACTGCAGGTTATTATTTTGATTGGGTTTTCATATAGTTTCCTAGATTATAATTTTAATGTCATTTAAAAATTATAATCTATTTTATATTGGAATGGAAGACTGGATATGGATGTGATTTCGATTCAAGTATAATATAATACTATGAATTTACACTGTCAGTCTAATGTACAAAAAAAACAACTAAACAATGGAAGACTTATCACATATTATTATTAACTTCATACCTTGCTTGTAGATGTGAACTTCAGTACTGGTTTGGGTATCACATTAGGCTTTGACACAGAGACATTCACCATAGCCCCTGGCTGTCTTTTCACCAACAGATTTTGCTGACTTGAAGCTGCTTTGGAAGATGTGATCGTTTTGATGGTAGGAGTAACGGGCACTGCTGCTTTGGTGACTACTTTCTTGGCCGTTGGTTTGACCCGGTAATTGCAGGCCGACAGACAATAACTGTTGATAAAAAAATGTCTTAAAAATTATAAGATTATACAACAAAAAAACACTGGCATATTGACTAACCGGTCAGGAGGCAGCCGTAGACCACAGTGAGGTTTTATTAAAGGCAAGGGAGTAACATTCTTGACTCTTGCGATCTCCAGGAGCACTTCTCGGGGAGGAGGGCTCGTAAATGATTTGTCTAACTGCATCTGCACAGCTAATCTAACGTCGTCCAAGTCTATCGTCTTCTTTTTGGAATGATTCGCAAATACACGCGCATCTTCCATAATCGATGTTACATATCTGTAGGTGAACTCCAACAGCTGGTTCACCACACGCGGCTCGTAGTCGGTGATTCCCACCTCCTTCATTATGGACATAATTACTTGAGCATCCTTCGGAATGTGTTTTGTTTGGTTGTTCGCTTTAGATTTATCTTTTTCAGCCATTTTTATGATTTCATCTAAAATTTACTGTGTATATTATAGGAAAAAACTTTTGTAATTTCATGAATTATAGAAAAAGATCAATAGAAACATATTAAATTATTTGAAAAAAATCCCACAAATTATTTCAATACACAACACAAGCAAGTGTCAATCAAAGAGTATATAATACACTACGTTTAGTTTGTTTTTTAATTCTCCCTATATTTTAGGGAAGGCAAAGGGTCTAGCCCATACAGCCAAGTCTTTAGTGTATATTTTATCTGTAGTCTTATGAAATAATGAGTGGGTGAAAAGTATGAATGAAATGAAATTTACGTTAAAATATGGGTGCCACATATTTTAACGCATCTAGGGAGTGCTTGGCGTGAATTGAATGGTAACAGAGTTAATGATGGTGCTTGATGAAATGGATAAACCCACTTTTTATAGTGATCTTCACCACAACATCAAACACATCATGAGACTTATTTTCGATGATTCTGCATAATTGCAGATCAACACAAAATAACACCACTTTCACGGCACAAAATCCACTCTGTAACAATTTTTGAATTAGTGAAAATAAATCTGACTGACACCAAAAAACGCGCCAAACACTATCACACTACGTTTAGTGTCAATCAAAGTGTTTTTTTTCTAGTAGTTTTAAAATTCTCCCTATATTTCAGGGAAGGCAAAGAGTCTAGCCCATACAGCCATGTCTCTAGTGTATATTTTATCTGTAGTCTTATGAAATAATGAGTGGGTGAAATGTATGAATGAAATGAATTTTACGTTAAAATATGGGTGTCACACATTTTAACGCATCTAGGGAGTGCTTGGAGCGAATTTAATGGTAACAGAGTTCATGATGGTGCTTGATGAAATGGTTAAAACCACTTTTATAGTGATCTTCACCACAACATCAAACACATCATGAGACTTATTTTCGATGATTCTGCATAATTGCAGATCAACACAAAATAACACCACTTTCACGGCACAAAATCCACTCTGTAACAATTTTTGAATTAGTGAAAATAAATCTGACTGACACCACGAAACGCGCCAAACACTCATCTAAACGTAGTGTAATAAATACTCTTTGCACTCATCCTTTAATTTCTTCAGTTATTTTCCCATTTGGAAAGGCATCGGGACCTAGCCCATACAGCCATATTTTCAGTATTTCGCTTTACTTCAATAATGTGACAAGTTTTAAAATTATTTTTTAAGATAACACGTTATTGAGGCAAAAATAAGGTGACAAGTTGTTAAATTGTATTTTTCAAGATAATACGTTTTTGGAGCCAAGAGGCGATTTGCTCTTTATCATGGCCATTGTTTGGCTCGCTAATAAAAACTTCAGGCATAAACCCACAGTTCATTTATTGTGCTAAGTATTGTAGGTTGGTAGGTTTCTACCTATAAACATAACCAAAATGGACATGGATCCGCTACGTCTGATCAATATGAATGGAAGAGGAAGCATGGGTAGGTATATTTATACCTACTGCGTGACCCCAGATAACTAGGGAAAGGGGAGAAAGATGTTTCTCACTCTATGGTCCAGTAACGCAAAGGAATATTAAAGTTATTGCTCATTATACCGTAGTTTTTTTAGAATTAAAATTTTACATTGATGTTCAGGTTGTGCATTGTAAAATTCTAAGTTGTTCAGCCCTAACCTAATGTTATACTATAAATATTATATTTCTCAATCTTTGTCGGGGTCAAAGAGCGATGTATGATTTAAACATCCCATAGTGTATACACTGCAATTCAGTAACTTTTCAAAAGAATATACACAAAAGTAGTTAACAGCACGTTAGGTCATCACAATGTATTACAAAAATCATACAATATCAACAATCATACAATACATATAATATCAACTTTGTGCTTTACGGCAACAAATTATGGTTGACAATCGGTATTTGACTGATTTGTTTAGTCTAACGTGCTATCAATCGAGTTAAAATAAGGTAGGGCAAAGTCGAAATAAAAATACCAAAACTAAATAACCATTTCGATTTATTCAGTTAAAATATGAAATAACTTACGTTTACAGTAAAAATAAGTTGTATTCAGATAGTCATCGAAGTGTAACTCAAGTATGATCCTGCTAAAGCCGGCTCCGCAACTACAACCTTATCCTCGTTTTACCAAGTGTACTAAAATACATTCTAACGATTACATTATTGTAATTTGTATTAGGTACATTAAAATATAAATGGACAATTTGGACGTACAGTTGTGATTCACATATTTACTATAGCGACAGAAGAATGCCCTAAGGATAGTGTGCATGTCCCTTTAACGTTTCGTTCCGTACACTATGGATTTATTTAATATATACAACGTTCACACCTTACACCTAAATTTATTTGTATTATTGTATAGTGTATACTCATCATATTTATTATCTCTTTATACACCAAACGTTTCCACATTATATCGCATTATATCGCACGAAGCCAATCAATTCTTTCCTCAAGACTACAACCGTGTCCTCGAAGCCTTTGAACGAGTGTACAGTCACCAGCATGTCAGTCCACAACAAAATGTCACATTTTCTCAATCGACTACCAAGAAGTTAAGGTTGACAATCGATTGAAGAAGTTTGACAGATTTGGGTAGTCTGAAGTGCCGTTGGCCGTACATAGCGGGTTTTCACCACGAAACATCATCGACCCTAGGGTTTAAATATCTCTTTTAATGATCAATTTTGTAAAGTCGAGCTATGTTCCTATAGTTTGTAAAATAAAGGATGATTGATATGACAGCATACACATACTCATACACATTTCTGTCTATCCTTTTCGCACTTATAGCATTTTGATATTTCACAGTCACAGCGATCAAACTAAATTTTACGAACTATAGGTGAAAACCAGATAACCCCTGCGTCTCGCCTTACAGAACATGCCCTCCAGACCAGTTGGCAATCTATTCGAACCAATAGAATACAAACATCAATCTTTGACAGCTCCTCTTACGTTTGACACGATGGTCGCCATCTTGTTTACGATGCAATACGTCAGTTTCACACGTTTGTACTGTATTCGTTCGAATAGATTGGCGACTTGTCTAGACGGGCTGTCCGTTTCGCTTGATATGTCTCCAACGCGAAGGCTAATAGAGGCGAAATTCCTCCAACTCCATCGACGTCCGACGACTATTCCCACCAACGGCTATCTATCGATTGTGCTTTCGATTTGAACCGAGTCGCCTCCCGTTATTTATACATACATGCTTAAGTTTAATAATTATAACCTAGTGAGGTTTCAAACAGTAACCTACGTTATCCCTCACACGTTCACACGCCGAAGGCTCGGTGCGTACTTTCACCAAGTCCAAACAGTGAAGCAACTGTAGAGCGACCGACACGCGACGCCCCCTTTGGGGTAGACCCGGGGTGCGGGGTCTAACCGTTCATTTTTACACTTTATTATTAAATCTAAGACGCCGCTACTGACGGCGGGGGCCTAGCCAAGTGGCAAACGATATAAAACGTTTCTATCGAGCAAATGTCATGTTTGACAGTTACTCTTGCATTTGACACGAGGGTCGCCATCTTGTTTTATGAGTAATACGTCAGTTTGCAATCTATTCGTTCGAATAGATTGGCCACTTGCCTAGGCAGGCAGTTGCTTGATGCCACCACGGACCTTGGCTACACCGGTGTACGCCTACAATATATCACAACTGTATAAATTTGTCGTAGATTTAATTATATTTCTACTTTAGTCTCTGATACAGAAATGGCGGATCCCGGAATCTTTTTTTTATTTAGGGGAAAGTAGCCAGAAGCAGAGGTGGAGCAGAGCAACAAGGTTCCCGAGAATATCCATTTTCAATATGATTTTATACACGTTTTGGCCAGTATACCCGCTCTGTGCCACTTTCTCCAAGATATTATCTTTCTCATTGAGACCAAAACACTTCCTTTGTTGTCAATGAACAAATAATATCTAAAAAATTCCAAATACATACTATCCTCTAACTGTAATCTGCGCTACTATCAATCAAACAACATATTCATAAGCGCAGAAAAGCAGCCATTTGATGGATCTGCCATTTTTGTATCAGAGTTAAATGAAATAGACACGTAGTGTCATTTTAACGCTTCTATTTACTTCCCGACACCCGTCAGCCTTTCAGCCTTCCCACTTTTCCCTCCCGGGGATCTAGTGTCACACAACCTGGCATCCATTCTACATTAGTAGTACCACAGTCTAACCACAAGAACTAACAAAATCCACTCAAATATTTTCGCTGGCGTCAACATTTCATTTGCAACAGCATTGTACAAACAAAGCGCAAAACAATACTAAAATTACCAATTTCCACTAACAAAGACGCAACCGGGCCGCAAAATCTATATTGAACAGATGTTTTTCTAGCTTATTCCACAAATCCCCTGCTCCGATTGATCATATTGTTACCACTCGTATACGTATACTCGTATATAGTATACGAGTTTTATTGGTTAAGAGGATTTGTACACTTTTATTAATTAGTGTAAATTCCCTGCGGGGTTGTTCATTTTTACACAAAAAACGTTCTGAGCAAGGAGATTTATGGCCTTTTATATATAAGCCTTTTTTTGTAAGGCACCACAAAACGATCACGACTCATACCCATAGTCGTTCAGTGGGAAAGGCACCTTAGAATTTTCGCGGTGCGTTTGCGCCGTATGTCGGTGGAATTGGTCACTAGAGCGGGTCTAAGAGAAATAGAACCATCATCTTCTTCGCTAGTATTCATAAAAGAGACAACTAAATCTCACGTTGCTTACGTTTCTGCTTAGACCCGCGCTAGAAACACATAACACAGTAGTCGTTTAAACAAACGACAGTCCAAAATAGAATATACAATTCATTTTCATGTCAATAAATTAAATATTTTTAACGACATTCCAACATTATATAAAAAGTTAGAAGCATTATGATTTGATATTTCATTTGAATAATAAAATAAATATTTCAATACATAAATTACAAAGAAAATAAAGTCAAAAATAATTACAAAGATTTTGGTGGTTAGAAAAAGACACCAGTGTCTTGGGTGGCCGAGCGGTCAGGCACCTGCCCGGATAGCAGCGGACGCGGGTTCGATTCCCGCCTCAAGATCATAATTTTTCGAAATTCTTTTTCTAACCACCAAAATCTTTGTACTAATTTTTCTAACATTTATATAATGTTAAAATTAAAATCGAATAGTTAATTCAAAAATAATTTTTCCCTATTTTTCTGACTTTATTTTCGTTGTTAGAAGCATTACTTATTGTTATAAAGAAAAATATTTTGTATTTTCGCGCTCCAAATACAGCTCGCGTAGAACTAGAGATGCAAGTCTTTACATGTCGAAATTCCCATAAACAACATTATCTAGGGAGCGCAGGACAGGAGATTTTTTAATTAAAATATTTCCACGTCCGTATTACAATAACAGTATACCCACTTAGCTTGTACAACCACCAGCTAGTCAAGACTACAAAACTGTCGACTCACCAATGCATTTTCAACCTTAACACAATCGAAATAAAGTGCAAATTGACAGGGAAATTTCGACAGCAAGTGGTCACTTGACATGCCTATAGGTGTATTGTGTGGTGGCAAGTACAAACGAATCGCAGTGTTCGCCTTATTATTAAAAGTACACGACTACAATGTATTTTTTTTGCATATTAAATCTTAATCACAATCCAATAAGGTACAAATTGCTGTGCGCCCAGTACTCGCCCGTCACGGAGGCTCTATGGCAGCCAGTCATAAGTTACGTATTTAGTACAACAACGTGTGAGGCGATATCTACGACTCTATTTAGTTAGGTAGAGATACACTTACCTAATCCGTACAGTAAATATAATATCAACAACATAACTAGGGGCCTACCTAAGAGAAACTATGAACATCACAAATTCCCGAATAACTAATTCGAACCTGTGTACGGCTAAAACAAAATTGAAAAAAAAAACAAAACAAAAAAAAAATCGAAAATCACCCGCGGCACATCACTTGCAAATTCTGCGACACCATCGCTTATTGGCGCCAAATAATGTCAGGCCTCAGGACCACTGATATACCCAATAGGTAGGGGAAAGTAACCCAAAGCGAGTATACCTTCTGCCTATAACGGGTACTCTCGACTATAACGTCATTTTAAACCAAAGAAATTTGTGGTTTGAAAAAGTTCGAAAAATTATAGCTAATGTATTGAAACAGTAACATTAGCTTACCTTTGCCTGTTCCGCACTTCGGTTGTTATCTTAATTCTTCCTATTTAAGGGTAAGCAAAGGGATCTAGCCCATACAGCCATGTCTTTTAATATTACTTTAATTTTTTTTATTAAAACATGTGTCGCACATTTTAACGCATCTAGAATATCTGTAATCGAATGGGCCTGATGGGCCAATGTGCATGTTGTACGGCAGCCGTTTGCAACAGTGATGTAACAACGCACAACAACGGACGAAAGACAAAAATTGCACTTGTAAACAAAACAAAATTACAACTTTTCGTAACAACACAGATTATTAAGCTCAACTTTATTATCATTAACATTATTTTTTACATTACCGTATTCAATACACGTTACAAAACCAAACTGAAGCGTGTAATGTAAAAATGTTACAAGATTCCGCCATCGCACTGTTCATTACAAAAATATTGAAACATACATAAATTCAGTCCGCAAGCTGCCTATTAGGGGGGGCCTACAGAAGTGGCCAATCTAATCGAACGAATAGAATACAAATGTCAATTTTGACAGCGTATCGTTTTTAATTTTTCCTTTTTATTTTTGAAGGCAAAGGGATCTAGCCAATATCAAGCCATGTGTCAAGCAATATTTTTCTTTAATTTTACTTTAAAATACGGGTGTCACACATTTTAACGCATTTTAGCGACTGATTATGTGGTAAAAAAAAACACCATAAAATTCTCGACGTCAAACACACCACCGTAACACGAATTTTCAATGATACCGCATAATTGAACATCAACACGGATGCTTGTACATCAAAATGACACCACTGTCACTTGACAGCTTCTCTTACACTTGACACTACGGTCGCCATGTTGTTTTCTCTGTGATACGTCAGTTTCATGCGGTCGTTCGAATAGATTGGCCACTTGCCCAAGTCCCCAGGCTTGGTTGATCGCGAAGTCACTACATGGAGATGAATACCACTCGACCACATTATATACAGGGTTAGTTGTAAAATACTAGCAACCTCGCAGTACTAAATAGCTAATATCACAAACAGGAAAGTTTGTTCTACGACTTTCGACAATTCTTTAGAAATTAGACTTGCATACAAAAATAAACTGTCTTGTAATAATAAATACATATTACAAGACAGTTTCGTCCTTTCATTTATGAATGAAACATAGACCTACAAATGTTGCGACAGCACAATACAAAACTTGACAAATCAAAGTTAACACGCGTACAAAGATTTTGGTGGTTAGAAAAAGAAATTCGAAAAATTATGATCTTGAGGCGGGAATCGAACCCGCGTCCGCTGCTATCCGGGCAGGTGCGTGACCGCTCGGCCACCCAAGACACTAATTAACTTGCCGAAATTCTTCTAACCTTTACACTTCACGTTGTAAGCCAACGGGTACCCTCGCAATGTAGAAATAAAATTCAAAAATTCCAAAGCAGATATTTATACAAATACCGTGCGTTGGTACTTAAATAATTTTACGAAATTATTTTTCTAACCACCAAAATCTTTGTACAAATTAAAATTAAAATCGAATAGTTGACACTCGTATTTAAAACAAACGTTTTTTGGGTTTAATTTGAACATTATACTATAAAAGTTGTAAAAATAAGTTACTCGGCCGAGGCATCGAAGACGCGGGTTCGATTCCCGCATCAAGACTATAATTTTTCAAACTTTTACTAAACATAATTTTCTTTGTACAAACACTGTTGTTCATGATGTTAACTAATCAAGTCCTGCGAGATTGTTGGTGTTTTACAAATAATCCTGTATAATGTATACAGCGGCCCGCCCAGCCCACGGCAAGCGTTTCTGAACGCAAACGAACGTCACTTAGCCTACGATATTAGTTAGAAACGGGAACAGACTACAAGAAACGAGATGACCGCTCACAAATCATAAACAAACCGGTACTTGAGTACAAACGAGTCGCGCGCCGACCGCCTCCGCCTCCGCCTCAGCCTCCGCCCTGCGAACAACAACAATTATTACGTGTTATTTTTTGATTTTCATTTGAATATTATATGAATGTTAGAATAATTGTAACAAAGTTGTGGTTAGAAAAAGTTCGAAAAATTATAGTTGTTGCCGACTGAGTTTTGTATCAATCCTTTTTGATATGTTTTCTGTTTACTTTTTAATATTTTTTGATACTCGTTTTGTTTTTGATACTTGTCAGTTGTATTTTGTTACGTCTATGGTGAATACAGTCCTCTGCTACTAAAAGGGTGTTTCTCTGTAGCTTTTGCCACCAGCCCCGTCTACATCGTTTACAATAGTCTTACTTGATCCCTACAGGTATATATATGCCCGGATTGCAAATGACGCGGGTTTGATTCCTGCATCAAGAATTTTTTGTAACGATAATTTTGTTTGTAAAAATAATTACGAAAGGATAGCGTATATCGATAGATAGATATATAGATATATCCTACGGTAGGTTATCCCGTTAAATATTAGAATCCTTTTGACTGCGACACCCACGTTTCCATTATTTAACGGATGTTTTTTGAAGATTCATTAGTGGATGTATTTTAATCTTTGCACCACATTGGTCTCTGAGATTAAAAAGGGAGTTTGATGTCGTTTGGCTTTTTTACTGTTCCACTGATGCTAGAGATTGAGTTCTGCTGTGTGAAGCGCGAGGTGTGTAGTGCGAAGTGTGGTGTGCAAAGTGCGAAGTACCTATGTGGTGAGCGCGGGCTGCGCGTGGTCGGGCGGCGGCTGGTGCGCGGGCGCGGGCGGCGGCGCGGCGTACTCCACCACCTCCTGGTAGATGAGCTGCTTCCACTGGTCCACCGTGTGCTCGCGCTCGTCCACCGAGTGGTCGTACGCGGCCGGCGCCGGCTGCGCACAGGACCACCATTTTACACAATCGAAAAAAAACATGTTTGTCATGCCATGATGCGTGCATGCAAGTCATAGAAACGTGAAGTGATCGTCGATATTAATCCTTCAAAATGCAATTTAATTTTCATAATAGACATGATGACTCATCATCAGCCTGCCCTTATCCCATCCTGATTGGGGTCGGCACAGTATGTCCTCTTTTTCCATTCTCTTCAATCACTCGTCACTCGGGAACACAACCACAATATTGTACACAATCGAAGAAAATATTTTTAAAAAAAACATGTTTTTCATGCCATGATGCATGCATGCTGAGATTTCATAAAAGCGTAAACGAGATGCTCGATATTTTATTCTTGAAATTGCAATTTAAATTTTATAATAGGCATGATAAATAATTTTGAAAAACTAAACCACATTGTTTTTACTATCTACTTTACCTAAAATTTATGATATTTTTGTAATATACGTGTTAAGATTTTTATAGAAAAAGCATGTTTTGGATAATGCAAAATAAAATTTCCGCCAAAACAGTTATGGCGTCTGTGTGACGTCACGATAGCGGAAACCGTTCCTATATATATATTCCTATGTATAGTGATTTTATTGGCAAATAAAATGTCAAAAAAATCGCGACGTCACGCGGCGCTTGACCAAACATGGCGGAATGCTAAATTTTGTACATACATACATACATACATAAATCACGCCCATATCCCCGAAGGGGTAGGCAGAGGTGAATTCTCACCCGCGTTTCGCCAATTATGTCAAGTCCCATGTAATAGGTGGCGAGCCTATTGCCATTTATCGGGCACAAAAGTCGCAGTACATTGTCAGGACGGTAGTATAAGAGGAACGCTGCTGCCCATTCCTCATCACTGATTTATCCTTAGTCGCCTTGTACGACACCCACGGGAGAGATTTGGGATGGTGACAATTGTATTCTACTCTGCCGTCACCACACGGCTAAACTACCCATGCTAATAACATAGTCATATAAATACTATGGCGTTATTAAAAAATCGAAATTGTTAATTTATTTTTTCTTCCCCCATACAAATAGTTCGGTCAATAAAGCAAAAGGTATGGAAAGGAGACCAGCCAAAATGGTACCAGAATTGTACAGCTATATATTGTATACTATTTTATTTGGGGTTTCACAAGGTTTTACTCAATTAGCATGGGTCCAGGGTGTGCGTTATTTCTGTTACATGTTGTATAATTATTAGATTCACTGTCGCAATCTGCAAACTGTCAAACAAACTAGAGACTAGTATAAATGGCTTTGCAGCCCAGGAGTAAATTTTGTACTTTTATTTTTATTTTATTTTTATAAAATAAATATAAATCACGGGTATAACCAGAGTACAAGTGATTATTATCGAATCAGTGATTCATCAGTGTTACAAAATAAATATCAATGACATTAAATATCAATGATATTATAATAACAATTGTTTATATCTAATCGGTGATTCTTTGTTAGTGTCATCATTTCTATTATATTCTTCACCACATAGCATTTTTTATTTTTATAAAATAAATATCAATGATATTATAATAACAATGTTTTATATCGAATCAGTGATTCTTTGTTAGTGTCATCATCTGTATTGTATTCTTCGCCACCTAGCATCGATGTGATAGATGCATGACGAAGGCGAAGGGCCAATACCTCCCCTATCTCACATTTATCGAGAAATTGGCTTTTTTAAGTTTGACGTGTTTTCATGAAATAACATATCTCTATTTTTTAACAAGAACTCGACAAATTCAAATGTGGAAAAAGCTTCTAACTAAATAAACATTGTAGCGTCAAATTTTAACGTTTTATTTTTCTACTTTGTGTAAAATGTTGACTGTGTAACTTAGAAGATGCCAGCCTGGCATGACTAGACCTAGCATGACCACCCAAACACGATATGATATAGCCATTTATCGCGTTAAACAGTAAAAAATCATTGGATTTTAACACTTGAATAAGCCTGAATTGAAATTGAATAAGCCTCTAAGGTTGTATAATAAAATATAGCCATTTATCGCTTTGAACTGTCGAAAATGCAAAGATTTTTGTAATTGAACGCGATAAAAGGCTATATCATATCGTGTTTTTGCCACTCACCGCGTTGACCTCGCCCTCGTCGTACCACACGTTGATGTAGGGGTGCAGCAGCGCCTCGTCCACGGAGATGCGCCGCTCGGGGTCGATGACCAGCATGCGCGACAGCAGGTCGCGGGCCTGCGACGCCTGGCCACATTGCACCGTTACCACCCGTTGCATCCAGTTCACTACTTGCTTGGAGGCATTCAACCCAAGGAAAGCAAAAACCGGCCAAGTGCGGCTGTTTTACTGAAGTACGCGCCAGATAAGTTAGCGAGCAGCTAATAGAGACGTCTGGCTTTCGTGTCAGATCGAACTAAGCACACATCTGCGCCACTCTCCTATCTTTCCTTGGACGCACGGGTTTTCGATATCTCATACCAGATATAAATAAATGAATTTTGACTTTGACTTTTTACAGTCTAGTTAGTACGCATCTCCGCTCAGCTTTGGTGGATACACCTATGTAGAAAAACACCTCTTTGAAAAACACCGCTTTGTTGTTTTTCAAAGAGGTGTCGGGTCGGGCCTTAAACTTTTGCCTGATTATTAAACTTTTGCTTTACATTACAGCATCAGTCAGTTTTTTTGGGGAAGGCGAAGACCTTCTCCCCAAGTCTTGCACTCGAGCAATCCCCGAGAGGATTTCTCCACAGCAGGCGTCTCGTAAGGGGGACGGCATCTCCCAGGGGGAGATATACTGCCGCGGAGAGCCTCACAGGGCGCTACGAGTCGACCTTGGAGTTACAGGCCTGAGGGTGCCTCTAAAGCCTCTAAAGGCGCGGACTTATCAGGCGTGCCGTGTAGTGGGGACACCTCAGTTGTGTCCCCTGCCTACATCAACGAAGAGGAGAAGCGGGTTGTCCCCTGCCTGTATCAGAGGGGAGAGGCTGTCACCTTGAGGCGGTTGTGCTCGTTGCTGTCGGTGGGGAAGAGGATGTCGGGGAAGAGCCGCTCGAAGCTGTACCCCGCTATCAAAGGAGGGGAGAAGCAGGTTGTCCCCTGCCTGTATCAGAGGGGAGAGGCTGTCACCTTGAGGCGGTTGTGCTCGTTGCTGTCGGTGGGGAAGAGGATGTCGGGGAAGAGCCGCTCGAAGCTGTACCCCGCTATCAAAGGAGGGGAGAAGCAGGTTGTCCCCTGCCTGTATCAGAGGGGAGAGGCTGTCACCTTGAGGCGGTTGTGCTCGTTGCTGTCGGTGGGGAAGAGGATGTCGGGGAAGAGCCGCTCGAAGCTGTACCCCGCTATCAAAGGAGGGGAGAAGCAGGTTGTCCCCTGCCTGTATCAGAGGGGAGAGGCTGTCACCTTGAGGCGGTTGTGCTCGTTGCTGTCGGTGGGGAAGAGGATGTCGGGGAAGAGCCGCTCGAAGCTGTACCCCGCTATCAAAGGAGGGGAGAAGCAGGTTGTCCCCTGCCTGTATCAGAGGGGAGAGGCTGTCACCTTGAGGCGGTTGTGCTCGTTGCTGTCGGTGGGGAAGAGGATGTCGGGGAAGAGCCGCTCGAAGCTGTACCCCGCTATCAAAGGAGGGGAGAAGCAGGTTGTCCCCTGCCTGTATCAGAGGGGAGAGGCTGTCACCTTGAGGCGGTTGTGCTCGTTGCTGTCGGTGGGGAAGAGGATGTCGGGGAAGAGCCGCTCGAAGCTGTACCCCGCGTAGCGCGGCCGGTTCTCCACGTAGTTGCGCACGGTCGGCTGCAGGCGGGCCATGAACGCCGCCGACGGGGTGCCCAGTTGCTCTGCAATATAACAGTACCTTATACACCAAGGGCGATAAAACAAACAACGCCTCAGATCGCAAGTACTTGATGCCCGAGCTGAAGGTGTGAAGATGAGGCTTTCTTTAAATCGCCCGAAGTAAGATCATAGTTTTATGTCTCCCCCAGACCTGAAAAAAATCCCACTTTTTTTACGCGTAGCGCTTACTTCGTTATTAATTCAGCGTTGAAAACGAGAGAAGAATGTTGCGACTGGTAAAATAACATGAATATTAATAGGAAAGAATGGTCAACCAAAGCGTGTCCAGAAAGCTCGTTTGGCTGTTCATAATGGAGTGCTGGTCCCGACATGCATGGAAGTGAAAGTTGGGTATGGGAGAAGAAGCATAAAAGTAGAATAAATTCAGTAGAAATGAGAGCGTTGAGGAGCATAGCTGGGGTAAGGCTGAGCGATCGATTGTATAACAGTGTGATAAGAGAAATGTGTGGTTTGAAAGAAGATGTAATGACAAGGATTGAGAAAGGGATGCTCGCATGGTTTGGTCACATACAAAGAATGGATGAAAGGAGACTGACAAAAAGGATTTATATGGCGGAAGTAAATGGAGAAATGGGAAGGGTAAGGTCTAGGAGGAAATTTCATAATCAAAGTCGATTAAAAAAGGGTCAGGTCAAGAGTACCTGAAACTGACGGGAGAAGGATGAAGAGATTAATGAGATTGGATGAAGCGAAACAAGTATGTAGGGATCATAGCAAGTGGAAAGAAGTGTTCTCTGCCTACCCCTGTGGGAGAAAGGCGTGACATAATTTATTACCGCGTTAACAACAATACCACAGATCTAAAAAAAAATCAAATTTGAGATTTAATTTATTTGACGCGTTTTGGTGAAAAAATTGACGCGGAAAATCTCAAATTTGATTTTTTATTTTTAGCTCCGCGGTATTTACCACTGTCGGTTACGCGGTAATGCAGTATCAACGACGTTAAAGTTAATACAGGGCGAAGACAAAACTGGGGTTTGTAATAATGGCTGAAAATGAAACTCACCTATGATCTTGTTCCACTGGTCGATGTGGTCGGTGCCGGGGAAGAGAACCCCTCCCCTGATCATCTCCCCCATGATGCAGCCCACCGACCAAATGTCCACGTTCTCGGTGTATCCCATGCCCAGGATTACCTGATTGATAATAAAATATTTTTTATTTGAAATGCCAGGGAACCATACTATCTACGTATATATTGAGCATTTTAGAAAAACTACCTCCTTAATTTACACATTGTTTGTTTAATCATCCAACTTCGTATCTCGTCTATCAAGAGTCAAACTGACCATACCATGGGAAAATTGGGAAACGAACATCACCAAAAGCCACGCTATAAAAATATATGTAACAAACCAAACATTTTTAGTTGGGTAAATCTTTTATCGATGTAATTTTGAATGTTAATTTAATTGTGAAATGATACGTTGTTGGCATTGGTTGGTTTTATCCCTATAAATAAATACAAAATATCTATAGTTGGACACTAACCTCTGGCGCACGGTAGTATCTGGTGACCACGTAAGGTGTCATCATGAATGTGGTGCCGGCGGTACGCGCGAGTCCGAAGTCCAGGATCTTCAACGTGCAGTCACTCTTCACTACTATGTTGGACGGCTTCAAGTCCTGAAACAAACATCCCAAAGAAGACGAATAAGCTATGTCGTTTAAGTATTTGGCAATCGACGTTTTCTAAAAGATGCCATTCAAATGGATAGTTAATTATTTGCAATGTTTCTAACCTCTTCTTCTTCGTCTTTGTAAAAATAAACTTTAACAGTATGGAATCCAGCTCCATCTAGAACCCTCAACCACAACATTATTATTATGGCGACAGATTTTGATAAGATGGTGGTAGCTGGCCAGGCGGACTACCAGGTCCTAACATCAACCAAACCGAGTACAAATTTGTATCTCCCTGGGGATCGAACCCGGGAGCCCTGGATCTTAATTCCGGTGGGTGAACTACTAGCACGGAGGCAGTGATTTGCCACGTTCCTGCATTCTATAAGCATCCTCTGCACCGAGGACTGTCTGTCACTCCAATGCTGGTAAATAGGTGCTTGTTTTGTATCAAAATCAGAACCGGACGGTGCGGAATCCTATATTGGTTATCATCAGCAGCGCACTCACCCTGTGAATGATCCCGGCGAGATGCAGGTGCTTGATCCCGCACAGCATCTGGTAGAGCAGGTAGCTCATCCGCTCGTGGTCCAGGTCCATCTGGATGACCTGGCACAGGTTCGCGTCCATCAGCTCCATCACCAGGTACACGTCCTGGAACTCCTCCAGGCTGCGCTGGGGCGTGAACGCGTTCAGCAGACCGATTATCTGGAAACATTAAGCAATAGTTGTTGTTAGCGGTTACAGAGAGGCGGATTGGATTATCCTTATGGAAAACTAGGCGTGTGCCTAGGGGCGCGGGGGCAGAAATGTAAAACAAAAATATTATAGCATAAAAACATACGGGTACGAATTGAGTAACTTTACCTCCGTTTATTCCTCGTTTATTACTTAAAAATCAATTGTGCCAGTAAGCCACCTACCTACTTGCACACAATAAAAACTATTATTTATGCTTACAACCTCAATTAGCTTCAATTTATTACTATAGTCAGATTTATTTTTAACAATTATTAATTTTCTAGGGGCGCCGATGAGATGCTTGCCTACGGCGCGTAAGGTGCTCTCCGCCTCTGGTCTGTTACCTCTTAGGCTTTGCTATTGTGACGGCAAAGCAGAGTACAATCGCAGGTGTCGTACAAGGCGACTAAGGGTTAAGACGGCTATGAGTAATGGGCAGCACCATACCTCTTATACCACCTAGCAATATACTGCGAATTGCAATTTACGTGCTCAATAGATAGCAATAGGGGCGCTATCTTTTACAAGAGACCTAACCTAGTTGGCGAAACGTGGGTGTTAATTCACCTCTACCTACCCCTTCGGGGATATAGGCGTGATTTATGTAGTAATATCATCACCATCATAATAACCAGATTATTATTATCATCCCCACTGCTGGGGCACAGGCTTTCGCAATTGTTGGAAGAATATAGAGAGACTGGACCATAACCCACCACGCTGGCCCAGTGTATATTGGTGGCTATTGTCGACTGCAGATGCAGCCGGGACCACAATGGCTTAACGTGCCTTCCAATGATGAATATTCCTACTGTTTTTATTTTATTGCAAATCCAAAGTAAAGAAAAGTATCGAATACCCAAACGTATCAGAAAAAGTAAGCTGCCTCTCGATGAGTATTGAAATTGATTGAATCAGAAATATTCGTAATGTATTCCCATTTTTCGATAATAAAATATTCGAAGCGAATGCAGCAAAGAGGCCAATTAACAGAATGAGGGCAGCCTCTCGACTTTCCAATAAAATTCCGATAACGAACTCATCAGAATATAATCGCGCTCTGATTTTTACAGAATACAAGACAAAATAGAAAGAATAATTTTATACCTAAGTGAATAATAATTATTCAGTCGATAATTATGAATAAAAATAAAAATGAGATCAGTCAGCTGAGAGACGGCTGTAGGGCATTGGCCCAAACATCACCGAACCGATCGGTTCTGCGCTGCCAGCACCCGGCGGCTTTCCGCGACCTTCACCGGGGCCAAGTGGCTTTCTATTCGTGATACAAAAGTATCAAACTGACGTTTTGTTTTCTCTGTAATATGTCAGTTACAGACATTTGTTTTCTATGCGTTCGAATAGATGGGCCACTTGGCTAGGGACACTGGTCGTCAATCCACCTTGTGGGGCGGGCCAACCTTTCCTTCCCAACGACCATCAGTCCTCTTTGCAATGTGCCCTGCCCACTGCCACATAAGTCACACTCACACTCATAACTCACACTCACACGCCTACATCCCCTTCGGCGATGTAGGCGTGTGAGTGTGAGTTTCTGTATTCGGGGGTTTGAGCCTTCTTATGAGGCCCAGTATAAAATAGACTGCCGAACTCAGAGCCGTCAATTAACGTTAATGAGTACATTATGTCAAAAAATGACAATTCAAAACTAGTCGCTATACTTGCCAGGGATATGGTCAACAAATGAAATTTTTTGACATTAAGTACTCATTCAAGTTAATTGACCAAATACTCCCAAATACTCACATTCTTGTGGTTCACCAGTTTCATGAGTTTGAACTCCCTGTACGCACGTTTCGCGTGCGTCACGTTCTGGAATGGCCGCGACAACTTCTTGATGGCGACATTTTGTTGCGTCACTGTGTCGTACGCCGCGCTGGAAGCAAACAACACAAGTTATATCGACTATATCAAGCGCCAATCTGCAATGCTATAACAGCCACCTTAGGTACCTACCCTGCAAGTGAGCAATCTATTCGAACGAATAGAATACAAATGTATGAAACTGAAGTATTGCATTGAAAACAACATGGCGACCGTTGTGTCAAATGTAATAGTTGTCAAAAATTTACAATTGACAACATTTAATTTTTTCTACATACTTTTATTATGATGCTATATAAAAAAAGACAGAAAATGAAGACACCCATATTTTTAATTTTTTCTGATTTCCGTCGTTTTCATACAAAAAATCATGATTAAAATTCCGGTTATTCTAAATAGACGTAAGCGCCAAATAACGTCACAGTCACGAAAAAATGGCGAAATGACAATCTGGCGTTTCCGGTGGCAAAAATAAAAACATATTATTTGAAATGTTTGAAATTAATTTACAAGTAAAATACGTTTAAATTAAAGTCTCGGAAAGATTTATATTTATTGTTACTTTATCAATGTTATTTTCGACGATGATAATTAATGACAATGGATTTGAATCATGACTATCATGACCGACAGACATGATATTGATTAGATTTGTAACTGTGACGTCATCGCATGTTTTTTACATTTTATTTTTTTTCTCTGTAATTAAGTAATAAAAAAATGTAAAAAAAATATTTTCGAAGTCAGGATTGGTAAATAAAGAAACGGTATTTCTATTTTGGGGTGTTATAATTTTTTAAATGTTGTCAATTGTATTCTATTTTACTCGACCGTCGTGTCATATGTAAAATAAGATGACCTAGATGTCAAAAATTGACAATTTTAATCAATTCTTTCGAATAGATTTGCCATTTGTCTAGAGGGGCAGATTACGATTTGAGATAGCTTCAGGCCGCCTGTCACTCTCACTCATAGCAAGGTGTGAAAGAAACGGCGAGACTACAAACGGTCGCAATCGCCTTCCAGAATAGCCTTCAGGGGTATTCTTCTAATTTTAATATAAGAATCGTTTCTCAGTGGTGTTTCAGTAAACGGTTCTCTCCAATAAAAGAGAAATAGTATATTATGCTACGAGTATGCTACGTTGGTCATTACATACGAGGCATTATTGCAAGCGCGAGCCGTAGGCGACCGCGGTAAGAAAGCTGAGTGTGTAATGATCAATGCATACGACGTTTTTCAACACAATTGCGAGGAAAAACCAAACTTGTATTGTTATTAACTTTACCAAATAATTACGGAAAATAGCGCCTACAAGTTTATTTTTATTCTTTTTTTTTTTTTTGGTAAATATCCCTATATTTTAGGGAAGGCAAAGGGTCTAGCCCATACAGCCATGTCTTTAGTGTATATTTTACATCCATACATACATACATAAATCACGCCTATATCCCCGAAGGGGTAGGCAGAGGTGAACCAGCACCCACGTTTCGCCAGTTATGTTAGGTCCCATGTAATAGGTGGCGAGCCTATTGCCATTTATCGGGCACAGTGTATATTTTATCTGTAGTTTTATGGAATAATGAGTGGATGAAATTATGAATGAAATGAATATTACGTTAAAATATGGGTGTCACACATTTTAACGCATCTAGGGAGTGCTTGGCGCGAATTGAATGGTAACAGAGTTCATGATGGTGACTGATGAAGTGAGCAAAACCATTTTTTACTTATTTTCAATGATTCTGCATAATTGCACATCAACACAGATGCTTGTGCATCAAAATAACACCACTTTCACTGCACAAAATCCACTCTGTAACAATTTTTGAATTAGTGAAAATAAATCTGACTGACACCACGAAACGCGCCAAACACTCTCTTTTTGTTCTTTTTTAATTCTCCTTAATACTAGTGACGGCAAGGGAACCAGCACATACAGCCTCATCGGATAAAGTCTACTTTCTTCAGTATTAATCGCATTAAAACGCGGATGTATCACGTTTTAAAGCATTTTGGGAGAGTTTGGCGGCAAATTTACACTAACAGCCTATTTATGGAGACTGCCGAGGTAGATCGACCACGAAAAAGCTCATCGCTTTTTTATCAAATGCACTTTTGTTTCACTAAATCTTTATATTGTTCATCGCCGTAGACATTTATTACACAAAACTACTATTTACATAAAACTAACTATTTTTTAAACAGTAAACATCACTCAGACACAATATTTATTTAATAAAACAAATATGGCAAATTTCAAAAGGCACAGAAAACCGGCTGTGCATCCGAAGCAGCTGCAAAATAAAATAAATAAATAAATAGTGTTCCTAAATACGATAGTTAATTTGTGTTTATAAACATGGAATAAAATGTTTATTTATCTTCTCTACTCTAAAATAATATAGTATTCGTAAAAATATTCAATGTCCATACACAAATTCAATAAGCATAAACTTTGGAGTGTTTGGCGCGTTTCAATGGTGACAGTCAGATTTTTTCATTAATTCAAAAATTGTTTCAGATTGGATTTTGTGCAATTTTGATGTTTAAGGATCTGTGTTGACGTTCAATTATGAGGAATTATTGAAAATAATCCCTCTTTTAACGTAAAATTAATTTCATTTTTATTCATTTCACACACATGAATACAGACTAAATATACTAAAGACATGGCTGTATGTGCCTATGCTTCCCTAAAAATATAGGGAGAATTAAACAAAAAAAAATGAATTAAAAAATATACGATTACGCACTAGTACGTAATATATTATGAACGAGTGCATAATATGCTGCATTATGGGCCTTCAAACGGTGTAATAAGAGTCAATTTACGAGCAATTGTGTTGAAAATAACAATTACATTTTATTAATAATTTGTTATTTGTTATTAAGATATAGAAAGGTTTCGAAAAATTATGTCTAGATTAATTTTATTAAAACTGATTGCGTGACACTACCAATTCTCAATTGAAATCAACCGTCTCTTACAAACCTCACATCGCATCACACTCTGTTAGCAACTGAAAATATCGTAAATACTTAATCTCACTCACTAACTGCCGCACTCAGAGACGTCAAATAACTTTAATGAGTACTTAATGTCAATTTTTTTTATTTAAATTTAGACCAAAGACCCGACCAGAATAGAGACTATATTTGAATTGTCGTTTTTTGACATTCAGTACTCATTATCGTTAATTGACGTCTCTGAGTGCGGCAGTTAGTATCTGTAATATCGTAAATACCTAATCTCACTCGATCGAGAATTGTTAGCAACAGAGTTACGTTACTACGGGACGTCCTGGTTGACCGAGTGGTATAAGCAGCTGCCCGGATTGCGGAGGACTCGGGTTCGATTTCAGTACCAGGACATAATACTTCAAAATAAAATTGGTGTCTGAAATCTGAATTTAATGACCTGTATTGATGAATTTCGAAACACTAAATCAGTTTCACTGTTGGAACTATCACATTAAAATAAGTTTCAGCGTTAAACCTAACACCTTAAAATTAGTTTCATCATGAAAATGAACTAAACCTAAGACAGGCGACGACGGTGTCGTAATAGGTACATTTACGACTGAAACGCGAGGAGTAAACCAAGTAAGTAATTGTTCAATAAACGCTTAAGTGCCAGTAAAACATTAGTAACATCTTTGGGGGAGCTATTAATATTAAATCCGGTTACTTTGAAATATAACAACAACTTAACGGATTTAACTCGAGTGTTTTTTGTGTTAACATAGTATTGATTTTATCGTTCAGCCGTGTGGTGACGGCAGAGTAGAATACAATTGTCACCACCCCAAATGTCTCCCGTGGGTGTCGTACAAGTGGGTGCGACTAAGGATAAATCAGTGATGAGGAATGGGCAGCAGCGTTCCTCTTATACCATCTAGCTATGTACCTACTGCGACTTTTGTGCCCGATAAATGGCAATAGGCTCGCCACCTATTACATGGGACCTAACATAACTGGCGAAACGTGGGTGCTAGTTCACCTCTGCCTACCCCTTCGGGGATATAGGCGTGATTTATGTATGTATGTATTTTATCGTCATGTTTCGATCACTTTCCATTGTTTGCGCATCACTGGTGATCGATTAAAAGAGGATAGAAATAACACATCTCCCACGTAACTCAGTTAAGATAGCTTGTAATAAAGTACCTAACTGAGCAGTTCGATTGACATATATTTCATATTACAAGTGTCAAATGGTCTGCGAAGTAAGCTACTTAGAACTTACTTGTCGATTGTGAAACAGGCCCTTTGTTTATTTAAATACTTGTGATGAAGTATTATTAATTTTTTTTGTATAATTTTTTGTAACACAAAAAATTGTGGTTATAAAAACTTCGAGAAATTATAGTCTTGATACGGTAATCGAACCCGCGTCACCTGCAATCTGGGCAGATGCCTATACTGGGCAAACCAAGACGTTGCTAACATTTGTATAATGTTTAAATATATAATAATAATTTTTATAATATTTATAAAATGTTGAAATAAAAATCAAAATAATAGTGATAATAAGCCACACAAGAAAAGTTATCATCGCAACAAATTATGAAAATATAAAGGAGCAAGCTAACATGCGAAAAGGTGGTAGTGATGAATGAATGTATATAGTAAAGTAACCATGTCGAGAGATCGATGAATTGGTACAACAATACAATAATACAACTTCTGGGTATGCTGTTGTTGGTGGTTTGCCCTCCACCATTCGGGTGCCGGGCAATGTCCCTTAGTCGACTTTTTCGACAACCCTTGGATGAGTCGGGCTGGCACATTCTACGTTATTTTTTCGCTCCCAGGTCAGCATGAAAGAGCAGTCCTGATAAAACGAGTGTAATGACGAGTTCAACATTTCAAGCTCGTTACCAACACTATATAAACGAAATCGAATATTTTGTTTCGGCATCATCAATAGGATACCCTATTAAAATATTAGTGTTATTATTTTTGTTAGTATCAGTCTCGCCTACTATATCCATTTTACCCGCTCTTTCCCCGACCTATTTGGTAAAAGAATCTGTACATGATTTATTTATTGTCTCCAGTAATAAAGTTGTTATGAATTCAATTCTAGGAAGATCACTACAAAAGTAGTATTGTATTACATTACATACTTCTATCATCAAGCAGATTTGTTTTCAATATTGATTTAGTACTACAAATTGATACAAATCATGGCACATTTTTATTTAATAAGCAGATATAACCACGGTGTTGTAGACGCCAAAAATCTAAAGCCATTATACGGACTGAATTGAAAGAATGAATGAAAGAATGAAGTATGTACTTCATCTATACTAATATTATAAAACTGAAGAGTTTGTTTGTTTTGTTGGTAAAATGCGCTCATCTCAGAAACTACTGGTTCAAATTGATAAATTCTTTTTGTGTTGGATAGTCCATTTATTGAGGAAAGTTATAGGCTATAATATAACAACCGACATTAACGTGAGCGAAGCCGCGGGCGACCAATAGTAGATGATAAAATAGGTCTGCAAAACATACGAAATTCCGTTTTGCCTTCCTTGGTCTCACCAAATTTTTGCTACTGTACTAATATACAGTATTAGTCAGTATTAATAGTAAAACAACTGAAAATAGTAAGCATTTCAGAAATAGTTAATACGTTTTATTGGATTGACAAATTTAAAGTAGTTAAACTACATATTCATTATGAATCAAGGCGAACATTAGGATACAATAAAGGTTCATATTAAGTGCACATAAAATAAAGATTATCACAAAGAAAAAAATCAAAACATTATTTTTTTCCAACATTGATATAAATTCAAATAAAAATCAACTAACAAATAGGAATGATCAGTACGAAAGCACCCAAGGCATCTGTTAGTCACCCAATAAAGTCAAAATTGGACGATAACTCCGGAATATTGCCAAACGTAATAAATAAGGTCAAGCGGCCAGAATGGCGAAACTTCTTTGAGCGACAAATAACTTTCGAGAACAATTTCCTTATTTGCTGCGAGGTAAAGGGCTACAAATTGAAATTAAATTACTTTTGATGCTTCAAAGAATCAACTGGTGAGAGTTCAATTTAACATTTTAAAATAAAATGAAACATTTTGTTTAATAAGACTTTATCAGCCAAAATGTTCAAAAGCTGATTAAGAGTCATTTAGGAGCATTCTCTCAGTGTTTTTCTTGCGTACGGACAACGGCACCTCAGACTACCCAAAACTGTCAAATTTCTTCAATCCATTGTCAACCTTAACACATTTGTAACAAAGCACAAAGACGATTGAGCAATTTTGACATTTTGTAGTAACCTGACCGTGCTATTGACTGTACATGTATTACATACTATGAGTATTGGAGTTACATTGAATCAACTACTGGGAGAGCTTTTAGTAGGTAACACAATGAAAACATCGACGAAGTATTAGAGACGTCGTGTCGTCCAATCAACACAGGTTAGTGGTGTAAGCACGCCTCCCAATGCTTCAAAACATATTTTGCCCCCTCACACTCGATAATACTTGCCTCTATCAATTTTCAAGTTTAAATGCGTTTCAACCTTATTTTCAGAAGTCTTTATCCTGTATTCCATATTGATAGTAAAGTAGCTTACTCATTAGTAATAATTGCTAGAGACTTAAAAAATCCAATGGCGATTAAAAATATATTACGAAGCTAAAATAGGTTCTATTTTATGGTTCAAACAGTCGTCGAAACTTTCTAATCTGATGTGAGTTATTAATGGAATAAACCCTGCGTTTTTAAAACTCTGAATAAAATCTTATTTTATTTTAATTATCTTATTTTCGGACTTCCGAGAATGTAAGCTAGTATTTGCACAAATAATCTCCAGTTTAAAGCCATAGTAAATAATAAGAACAAATTGTGTAAAAAAACACATTAAAGTTTATTTTAGGAATTACTTTAAATTGTTAGCGACTGATAGATATTTTGATATTGTTAACGTCTCAAGGAACTTTTGAAATGGTCAGCATCTCAGGGATCTTATAAAATTGTTAGCGTCTCGCGGATCTTTTGAAATAGCGTCTCACGCATCTTTGGAAATTGTTAGCGTCTCACGGATCTTTTCAATATGTCAGCGTCTCACAGAACTTTTAGAAATTGTTAGCATCTCACGGATCTTTCAAAACTGTCAGCGACTCACGGATCTTTGGAAACTACTAGCGTCGAGTGTGAGGGGCGCCTCTTACCATACAACGCCCTGTGCGCCGGCGCCGCACGGCACCAGGTCCGTGTACCGCAGCGGCACAGTGAACACCACGTCGCCCAGTGCGACCGCGTAAAATTGAACCATGGCTATAGCTCGATCAGCTACAACAGAAACAGATTACTGCTACCGCCTGCCCCTAGCCGCAGCCGACGCCTTCGACGGGCCTTTCGTGGAGAAAAAAATAGCCGGGTATTCAGTGGCAATGGTTGGCAAAATGGTCAATGAATTCACCCAGGACGATGTCATCTTCAGAGTTCTTTATTCTGTGGTAGTAGGTGGCAATGTGGTCAATGACATTGCCATCGTCAGAGTTCCTCACAATGAAAATAATCGAACTTTCACTAACATTTGTTTTATGTATTCAATGGCGTGGTTTATGTTGGTTGATTTCTGTGTAGTGAGAATGGAAGAGGAAACACACTGCGCCGACCCCAGATAGTCTGGGAATAGGGCAGGTAGAAGAAGATTTATGTGTAATGAGTGTGATATATACCTAACGATATTATACAATGCAACCGGATAATTTTAGTTTATGAATGAAATATAAATTTACAAATGTCGCGACAGTAAAATAAAAACTCATAGCCATAGTTTTGTTAAATGTATTGAGTTTTGTTAAAACTCGGGTTGCTCAAAGATCTATCCATTAGAAGAATTGATCTTTGCCGAATGATCTGAATAGGGCACACCACAATTCCCAACCTGATAAAATTTACCTAATCAATTTGGACTTTAAATAAAATAAATTAAAGGCGACTGGGGGAAATAACAGTTTAAAAAGGTTTAATGACGTCACAGTATTGCACTACGTGCATTAATAGATCTTAGAATAAGAACAAGAAATGTGCAAAGTGGATTGTGCTGTGGCTTTGCATGCAATGAAATGGTGTGCAGTGCAGAGTATAGGAATAATAAATGTAAATCCTTTCATAAATATATGTACCTATATAAAATGAAAACTTTATATTGTATAATATTATGACTGTCACTTACAAACTAATGAAATGTGTGGAGAGATACTAGAGCCCATTATTGAACCCTATTAATATTGTTATTAAAATCAATAACAAATAGGGATATTTATCGAGGATTATTAATTTTCTGGGTTTACTGTCTATAACCATCGGCAAATTCATATTCTACATTCGTAGTGATTGGTCGAAGGATATTAATAAACCTCTTCCTACGCCTTCGAGGTTTCAAAGACGTGATGGAAATTTGCGGACGTGAGTACGTCAGATTGAATAAAACCTAAGCCAATGTATCTCTTGCCTCGGCATGCACGACTGCATGACGTAATGATTTTGCTACGCAATCGAACGTGTGTTGGTTCTGCGTACACATCCCACGAACGGGGAAGCGTGTAGTACTAAACCGGCTAATTTAACCCTTAATTAGAAGCGTTGAAGTCAATATTTTCGTTATGATGGTTCCCAGAAATCCATGGATTTACACACAAAATATGGTAGATTTCGTAGGTGTGTTTTAAGTCACAGCAGACATGATATAGCAACAAATGCCGAAAAATAAAATTTAATTGGTTCAAACTTACTCCATGAAAGTAATTAGAGGTTGTTAGGTATAAACAAACTACTGCGTAGAACAGAACTTTAAAAGAGTTGAAGGAACCGGGGTTCTGAGAGGCTTTGTTTTAATAAATTCATATTACAGAAAAGTACATCAGACTAGACACAATATTTAGAATTGAAAATTCTACCGATTATAAACGATTATAATAAGACTTCGATTTGCATTAACACTCTAACTACCGCACTCAGAGACGTCAGTTAACTTTAATGAGTATTTAATTTTCATTCAAATCTAGACCATAGACCCGGCAAGAATAGCGATTAGTTTTGAATTGTCATTTTTTGACATTAAGTACTCATTAACATTATTTGACGTCTCTGAGTGCGGCAGTTAAATCTGACTCCGTAATTATTAAAATATCTGCTCTTTAATAGTTCATGAACAAGAAGAACCATTGAAAGGCAATTTAAAGGTTAAAATCGTAACTGAAAATATAAAAAATCCTAGATTGTACCACATAATATTTCACGCAGCATAACTCAATTCTGGAACGTGAGGGGTTCTAGCCTTTAAAATACAAAAATTCCTGGATTCTACCACATAATATTTCACGCATCATAACTCTAGATTATATTCTACATCATATTCTAGAAGTTCTAGAACCCGTCCTTAAGAACAAAAGGAGGACTCACCAAACGATGCCCTGTGCTCCGGATCCTATAGGCTTGAGGTTCTGGTAGCGCTTGAGGATGGTGAAGCGCGTGTCGCCGACCTCGACGGTGTAGAAATGGGGGTGGCGCGTCGGGGCCGACATGGCGGAGGCTGGCGCCGCGTGGGGCATGGACCACCCCTACCTGGGGACAAGTGTCAAGTGAGTCGTTCCATCATCATAATCATTATCACAAACCCTTAAATGTCCCCACTGCTGGGGCACAGGCCTTGCCTATGCATGGAACAATTTAGGGAGAATGGGCCATTACCCATTACGCTGGGTTGATGCGAATTGGTTGGTATTAACGACTGCAGACGCAGCCGGGACCAACAACTTAACAGGCCGTCCGAAGCACGGAGGAAGTCGAGATAATTGATCATCCATCCAATGACCAGCTTAGCGAACATTGCTTAGCCTACTACACTACACTAGCCAAACGGGTCGGTATGGGGTTATACATAATTCTAGGTTTCATATCTTTGTATAGGCATTCGGCTCTAACGCCTCCGTGGCCTAGTGGTTCGCCCCCCGGAATTCAGATCCCAAGGTCCCGGGTTCGATACCCAGGAGAGTAAAAATGTGTACTCGGTTTGGTTGGTGATAGGGACTTTTTCAAGTCTGTCTGGCTAGATACCATCATCATATCTAAAAATGTGTAGTCATTTGTTAAAGAGTTTATGGTAACGACCGCGAAAGTTTTAAACTTTTTCAAGCCAGAGACAATAGCAAGTGAGGTAGACTTACTTTACAAAGTGTCCTTGTGAAAGGTGTGCTTGTGCGCCATAAATTTCCAGCTGCAGTCGGTCCGGCGTCTCTGTCCGTATCACAGGTTCAGTCTTGTAGGGGGTGAGGTGCGGGCGCGCCCTGTTACGTCTGTTGGCAAACGAAACAAACATTTTACTAACACAATTTTAACCGCCTCCTTGATCTAGCTAGTGGTTTGCCCACCGGAATTAAGATCCAGAGGTCCGGGGTTCGATCCCAAGGGGGATACAAATTTGTACCCGGTTTGGTTGATGGTAGGACTTCTTCCAAGTCCGCCTGGCTAGCTACCACTTATCAAAACCTGTCGCTATAATAATAAAGTTAACAGCATTATTGTGTTTCTACAATTGTGATAAGGCTATCTGAGCCCCTCTGTGGTTGAGGTTTCCAGGTGAAGCTCGATTCCATCTTCGGCCCTTATCGTGACTGACCATCAGGTGAGCTAGACAGGGAAGCTTGTGGCCTTCATCTGACTTGATCTTAAGTGACGATAAGGACCAAAGATGGAATCAAGCTTCATCGGGAACCCTCAACCAAAGAGGGGCTGGGTATCTTATCACAAATTTTCGGAACACAATAACGCTGTTCACATTATTATGGCGACAGACTTTTGATAAGACGGTGGTAGCTAGTCAGGCGGACTTGACAAAAGTCCTAGCACCAACCAAACCGAAATATTCGCATATTTATCAAGGTAATAAATAATACATTAAGTGTTCGCATTTGAATAATGCATCAGTATTTACGAGGCTAACGGAGAAACAGAATAAAACAAAACGCTCACTAGTATATACCCCCATACACCCCCATGCACCCACTAAATTGTACTGAAACGCAGACGATCAACTGTAAAGACATAAACTCTCCCGCTTTTGCATATATTTGAACATTGCCGACTTGGCGCCTCGGAACATTCGCCTCACAGAAGTCGAGGCATTTATATATTATAATAATCCCCAAAATGGAAATCTTTCTGCGCGCTACAATGTAAATTATTCTTATGTCGAATTTGCATTAATATTCGACAAATCGCAGACGTTACTCGAGAGATTGAATATAACAATCCAATTTATTGGATAAGTCGCGAGTTCATTACCTTGAAGAAATAGGTTTGTTATTATTGTTCGGGACTCTTTCGAAGATTGTTTTCTTTTTTGTTATTAATTTTGTTTATATTGTCAATATGTGACAGTGTCAATTGGAAAATAAATGAACCACGTCTTGAAACCCACAACTTTTACTTCAAGATTTTATTTTATTTATTTATACAAAGATTTTGGTGGTTACAAAAAGAATTTCGAAAAATTATGGTCTTGAGGCGGGAATCGAACCACCTAAATCTTTGTACAATTTTTTCTAACATTTATATAATGTTAAAATTAAAATCGAATAGTTTTATTTATTTATTATAACTAATTTATGTAAAACCACGGTTTTTATCCCAAACAATTATAAAGAACGTCAGGAGAAAAAGAAATCTATAGACTATTTTGGGTATTGCCGTGTGGTGACGGCAGGTAGAGCAGAATAAAATTGTCGCCATCCTCAATCTAACTTGCGAGTGTCGTACAAGGCTACCAAGGGTTCTGATTATACCAATGTTGTGCGATTTACGTGCCCTGTAGATGGTAATAGGCTCGTCCGTATTACACTTACACGAGCAATAACCGCATCCGTTGTCTGGTTGGTGATAGGACTTCTTTCAAGTCCGCCTGGCTATATAGCTACCACCATCTTATCAAAATCTGTCGCCATAATTAACGTTAATGAATAAGTACTTAAAACAAAACAATGTCGATCAAAACAAGACTTCACGGTGTGAATTGATATTTTTTTTGTATTAAATATTCATTAACGTTAATTGCCGTCACTGAGTGCGGCTCGTATAAGTAATATAAAAACTATGTGATGTGAACAATGGTGAATGTATATCTTTTATTTGTCTCTAAGATTCGAGGACGTGATGACAAAAGACAATTAATTTTATATCGGCGACTGAACTCTCGATGAAGATGGACGACATTTTTATAACACAGAAAGGCTGTGTTGTGACTGGAACTTGCGACACCCCCGTCCCGCAGGTGTCAGGCGATGTAACGTGTGTAAATATGACAGGGAATGGGCAGCGGCATTCCTGGTGCAACTTTGCTATCGTGCATTTCGTCTGTTAATTTCTAATTTAGATAAAGGCATCTGGAAAACTAGTTCTACAATGTGGGTGTTTATAAATGAACCGTAATCGCGTAAGAGCGACTGCAAACATACAATTTGAAATTGGCCGACTATCGAACAACTGTGGGCCGATTTTGACAGTTGATGTTGAACTCGGTTTATGCTCTAAACTGAGTTCCGCTACCGAGTTTGCTTTAATCAAAACCAAGCTTTATTAAACTTAGTTTCTATGAGAGACGGTGAAATCGGCCCTAAGTTGCATAGTCTGCGGACTTGCATAGTAAGCTCGTTCTAATAAGTTATCGGCCGATAGCTTAGTTGTACAATTTACTGCCGCACTCAGAGACGTCAAATAACGTTAATGAGTACTTAACGTCAAAAAATGACAATTCAAAACTAGTCGCTATTCTTGCCGGGTCTAGATTTGAATGAAAATGAAAATTAAAAAAGTAAGATCTGTCTCAAGTAAGAATATTGTATAAAAATACATACATACATACATAATTCACGCCAATATCCCCGAAGGGGTAGGCAGAGGTGAACTAGCACCCACGCTTCGCCAATTAGGCTAGGTCCCATGTAATAGGTGGCGAGCCTATTGCCATTTATCGGGCACAAAAGTCGCAGTACTTTGCTAGTTGGTAGGTATAAGAGAAATGCTGCTGCCCATTCCTCATCACGGATTTATCCTTAGTCGCCTTCTACGACACCCACGGGAGAGGTTTGGGGTGGTGACAATTGTATTCTACTCTACCAATGACAATTTAAGTAACGACTTTTACTCAAGTAATTAATACTTTGACTTGACTATAGATATCAGTGGTAGTGTCCGTTCAGACTAGCACGGAGAGGAGAGCAGATTTATTTATATCGCATTTAAAAGAATCTAGAGCTCTCGAGCATTTCTGTAGAAAACAAAGTGAAAATTATAAGACACCTTATTACAATGATACAAAACTTTATTTTTAATGCGATCAAAATAAGCTCTCCTCCGCGAGCCGGTCTGTTTGAATGGACACTACAAAAAAAGAGTGAGGTAATTTGCGCACGGCTTGCACGCAAGTACCCACCTACAGTGCGTTCACAGTTATTTTACCTCTGACACTTCTCATCATCCTGCTCTAACATATGGAAATGTCATATTAGTATCCTTCTCTCACATGAAACGTAAATGAAAACGTCAGAGGTAAAATAGCTGTGGACGCACTGTACCATCCGCAGCGAGTGACGTAAATATCAAGTGTCCACCTTGGCTTTGCTTTTAAATTTTAAGTAGCGTTGGTTAGTTTAGTTTATTTTTAACTATGTTGTGTGTATTTTTTAATGCTCTTGCCGTTCATCTCACCTGATGGTAGGTGACGAAGATGCAATCGAGCTTAACCTCAACCACAGAGGCAGGGCTATCTTATCATTGTCAAAACATAATAATGCTGTTAACATTAGTAATAATAATTCTATTTGAACCAGCAGTTTCTGAGATTAGCGCGTTTAACTAACCAACCAACCAAACAAACTTTTCAGCTTTATAATATTAGTATAGATTATTATTATTGACATCTTTGGGTGCGGTTGTTATCATTATTATTGACGTCTTTGAGTGGGGCTGTAAGTTACAGTGCGTTCACAGTTATTTTACGATTTACTTTTTATGTGGGAGAAGGATACTAATATGATAATTCCATATGTTAGAGCAGGATGATAAGTGTCGGAGGTAAAGTAACTGTGAACGCACTGTAGCATGGGCACATGGGCAGTGTTTAGGGTGTGCGTGTGCGAGTACTTCTGTCACATGCAGTATAATGTAGAAATAAGGAACATAATAAAAAGGATCCCTTTCCGCATCACTACAATTGTAGCTGGCTCGCCCGACGCGAGTACACTCGAGT
Source organism: Cataclysta lemnata (assembly GCA_963931975.1). Lineage (NCBI taxonomy): Eukaryota > Metazoa > Arthropoda > Insecta > Lepidoptera > Crambidae > Cataclysta > Cataclysta lemnata. The sequence continues at coordinate 13,709,962 of OZ008354.1, read as the reverse complement.
GTACCTCGCCAGTAATTGGAACGGCGACTCCACTCCACTCTCCACGCTCTATTTTTGCCCGGCCACGTCAAAGAGGTCTCTGCACGCCTCACGCCCGGCAGGACCGCTTGACATTTGGCAATTGGCCGGGTTACTACGCAAAGTGTTTTCAACAAAATATTGTTCAAAACGGTCGTTCGCTTTTTTTCTACACACATAAATCACGCCTTTATCGTATGTAGGCAGAGGTGAATTAGCACCCACGTTTCGCCAATTATTTTAGGTCCCATGTAATAGGTGGCGAGCCTATTGCCATTTATCGGGTATAAAATCGCAGTACATTGCCAGGTGGTACAGGTGAAACGCTGCTGCATATTCCTTATCACGTTGTATGACACCCACGGGAGAAATTTGGGGTGGTGGTGACAATTGTATTCTACTCTGCCGTCACCAGTCACCACACGGTTTTTATAACATTTTTCTATTACATACATAAATCGCGCCTATTCATCCCCGGAGGAAGGAAGAAGGTAGGCAGAGGTGAATTAACACCCACGTTCAGCCAATTGCATTAGGTCCCAGGTAATAGTTAGCGGGGAGACTATAGAATGAGGTAATATAGCCCGCTTAGCCTCCATCATCAGCCCTTATCGTCACTTACCTGAGATGAAGGGCAAGAGCTCCCCTGTCTAACATAAAAAAAATAAAGATTGCGTAAACTAAGCAATGTTCGCTAAGGCCTGCCATTGGAATGGTGACCAAAAATCTCAAACTCCTCGGTGCTTCGGAAAGCACTGCCACTGCTGCGGCCTGGCTGCCCCATTTGCAGGGACATTCAATTAAATTATGACTTGGAGGTAAATTATTCAGACACGTAACTCATAGTTGGCGACCTTTGGAACCGATGTCCTAAACTAAGCAAAGTAATTAGCTGGAAAGCAGTAAATTCCCGTGCTCGGTGATATACGAGTATCAGCGGTGGCTATTCAGCTGATTTACTGCGAGCAGAGTTTTCTTTTGTACTGTGCTTAATTGCTTAGGAAAAATGCACAAACCTTTTTTTGCGGCCGAGCTGCTATATGCTTAGATATATGTAGAGTGGCGGGGAGGAAACACAATGAATTGGTTATATACAGAAATGTTGTCTGACTGACGAATTTGTTTAATAAGTTTATTTATGTATACTAGATGACCGACATATTTTTAATATAATTATGTATATAAATGTTGAAAATATACTACATAAACATATACACAACCGTGACTCGGAAACAAACATTTGTGGTCATCACAAAGATTGCCCCTACCAGGATTCGAACCCGGGACCTCTTGGCCAATACCCAGCGATCTGAGCATTCGACCAAAGCGGCCGTTAAACATTTGTATTTTATTCGTTGGAATAGATTTTCCCCTTGACTAGGGGGACTGGGACTGACTAGATAAGCCACTTGGCTAGACCAAGAACGCGATATTCGAACGCATAGAATTCAAAAGTATGAAACTAACGTTCTGTTTTCTCTGTAATACCTATACGTCAGTTTCATACATTTGTCCTCTATGCATTCGAATAGATTGACCACTTGGTTAGGGGGGCAGAGGGCCTACCCAAGTGGCTTGTTTATTCGAAAACGCATAGAAAACAAAAGTATAAAACTGACGTATTGTTTACGTTGTTATACTGCCGCACTCAGAGACGTCAATTAACTTTAACGTGTATTTAATGTCAAATATTTTCATTCAAATCTAGACCATAGACCCGGCAAGAATAGCGACTAGTTTTGCATACATACATACATAATTCACGCCTATATCCCCGAAGGGGTAGGCAGAGGTGAACTAGCACCCACGCTTCGCCAATTATACTAGGTCCCATGTAATAGGTGGCGAGCCTATTGCCATTTATTGGGCACAAAAGTCGCAGTAGTTTGCTAGGTGGTAGGTATAAGAGGAACGCTGCTGCCCATTCCTCATCACTGATTTATCCTTAGTCGCCTTGTACGACACCCACAGGAGAGATTTGGGGTGATGACAATTGTATTCTACTCTGCCGTCACCACACGGTTGGCCACTTGGCTAGGGGGCTGGTCACAATTCGGCCAATGAAATCGTAAGTCTATTGAAAGCTTAAAACCCTGATACAATTCGCTCCGCGAACACAGTTTGATGGAAAAATGCAGCACGTGACCGCAGCAACACACCGCAACATTCTACACCCAAAAAACCACTTGGCAACAGTTCGCAATAACCGTCTCGCCTGGCGTCGGTATCTCACCGCTCGTATCGCTCGGAGTGCTTCGATTCGCGAACTATTGCGGTTCGCTTTACGTTAAGCAATATATTTCGGTCCGATTGGCCGTACATACACTAAAATGGCGCTATTTTTGTGTATCTCTGGAAATGGAATTCCCTGTCTTATCATCACCAACCCTTTGATGTCCCCACTGCTGGAGCACAAACATTTCATATGGACGGAAGAATATAGGGCGAATGGCTCATAATCTGCTGCTGGCAGATGGGTGGATATTATCGACTTCAGATGCAGCCGGGACCAACGGCTCAATGTGCCTACCGAAGCACTGATGAACTCGAGATATATTACAAAGATTTTGGGGTTAGAAAAAGAATTTCGAAAAATTTTGATCTTGAGGCGGGAATCGAACCCGCGTCCGCTGCTATCCGGGCATGTGCCTGACCGCTCGGCCACCCAAGACACAGATATATTGAGATCGAGATATATTTTTGATCAGCCATCCAATGACCGGCCTTAGCGAACATTGCTTAGTATAAGCAATCGCAATCCGAGTGCGCTATTGAGCATTTACTGAATCATAACAATTACATACCTACCAATGTTTCAAATGCAATTCTTTAGTTTTGCAATTGTTGAAACGAAGTAACATTTTCTTTATATGAATGGATTTTGCTCCGTGTACCTGTTTGCGAAGCGTGAACTGCTCTTTTACGTTAGTAGCACAATAAGGCTTTGTGTTCCATTTCTAAAGACTATGAAGATGTTCTGATTTTCTTTTATTTTTTCTAAAAAAGCAACTCACTTCAACCTTATATTATGATTCCGTCAAAGCAATGGAACTTAAGGACGCAAATAAATACGCTTATACTTATGTCGGTTCTGAAGGACGCCAACGAATAACAAGTAACACTAAAAGCACTACAATTTCGACCCTGATAGGCTTGGATAAAAAAATAGGACAACCCAGAAACATTACCACAACACATCTGAACGAACAAACGAGTTATTACTCTGAATACAAAAAAATACAAAAAATGAAATGTCACGAGTAGCTCGCGATGAGATCTCAAAGGAGATTCATTCCGTAGTGATTTCGCTCTTTGTTTCCGATTCGGATGAATCCTGCGACCTAGATCCTTTGTATTCTAGTCCAGTCTAACGTGGCTAGTCACAATGAGTAGTCAAGTTTTATATAAGTAACTGGGCCACATGGAATATATATAAGCTGCCTTCAGTAATCTTAATGATAGGACAGAATACAATTGAATACAATCTCTTCCGCGGAAGTTGCACCAGCCCCCCTAGCCGATCGAACGCATAGAATACAAACAAAATGTATGGAACTACCGTAATATAGAAAATAATATTATACGTCAGCTTCATACTTTTGTTTTCTATGCGTATAAGCGAATTTTGATTTGATTTGATTTGTCAAAAAGTTACTATTCAAAACTAGTCGCTATTCTTGCCGGGTCTATGGTCTAGATTTGAATGAAAATTTTTGACATTAAATACTCATTAAAGTTAATTGACATCTCTGAGTGCGGCAGTAAGACAGCGATAAGTATGGGCAGCAATATATTGCAAATAGATGGCAACAGGCTCACCACTTATTACATGGGACCTAACATAATTGGCGAAACGTGGGTGCTAGTTCACCTCTGCCTACCCTTTCGGTGATATAGGCGTGATTTATGTAGGTACGTATACACAACAACATTTGTTCTACCACTTTTGATAATTCGTTAAATTAATTAGGCCCCAATCCAGCCCGGCTAGCATGACCACCGAAACACAATATGATATAGCCATTTATCGCGTTGAACTATTGGATTTTAACACTTGAATAAGCCTAATTTGAATAATCGAATAAGCCTATATGGCTAATGTTAAAGACATAGCCATTTATCGCTTTGAACTGTCACAAATCCAATGATTTTTGTAAGTTCAAAGCGATAGATAGCATATTGCTTTTCGGTGGTCAAGCTAGCCGGGCAGGCCCGCAAGACGATTACAGTGAATCTGATATTTACATCGGGAGCAGTGAATCGTCATCGATTTCGAGTTGGACAGACACCGAGGCGTGAAATTCGCTGTCACGCGATGGAGCGGCGTAGCGGGGCGTGCGGTGAATAAATCTCAGGGAAAACAGGACCCGCGAGACAGATCGCGATTGGTCGCTTATCAGCGGAATCCTTTCACATTAGCGGAGTCCTGTAAACAATGTCCCTATTAATTGGGTAATTATAGGCATTGGCTGGCAATACTAGATGCTGTTGAGTACATGGAGGTGCAAAGAAAAGGGATCAGAATATTTTCAAAAAATTACAAATTACAGACAACGTCATTATGTACTCAGTGAGAGATAACATACATACATACATAATAGTGAGAGATAATTAAGATACTTAAATATTTAAGATCACAAAGATAGTAATAATATTAAATATAAGCGAAGTGATCAATTTTAAGAACTCGATAAATGTATATAGGAATGGTTTATCGACATTGGATGAGGTCGACATTTAAGCGCGGCATTCAATGCGTCATTTATTCTAATATAATTGAAACTAAGAACATAACAAAATATATCTCACTGACTGTCCTATATAAAGCGATTATATATAAGGAACCTTATAAAGATTGTTTGCAGCTATAGCTGATACTCATTACTAGCCGAGGCCAAGCCTATAAATTAAGAGTAGAGCTTTAATTTTTTCGTCCATTTCTTGCGAAACAGTATAATATTCCATTTTGGCTGATGGCCAGAATGCCATAAAAGCCGTTTTTCTCTTCCCAAGTGATATGTCGACAATATTATCAAATTATTTGCGTCCGCACCGTTAGGTTCGTTGGTTTTCTCTTGAACATAGAAATAGAATAAGCAAAAAGAAGATATCAAGAGGGTATTTTTTTAATAGAAAGTTAGGTAACTTCCACCAAATGCAAAAACATAAAATGGAGGCGTAAGAAAGTCTGAATCTAAATTGGAAATTGAGCAATTATATAATTGAATTTAAATGCGATTCGATTGAAACTGATCCCTGCAATAATTTTTAACGCAATATTGGTATCACAGTATTTTCAGAAAGGTAGATTAGGTAGAGTCCGCTGTGTGTACGACCTAGCAATGTAATACGATTTATTTGCCCGCTACTTACATAATTGGCGAAACGTGGCTTCGGAGATCAAAAGCGTGATTTACGTATCTATGTAGTCTGGGAGTTAAGGAAAATAACACAAGTAGGTAAATCCGCAAAAGAGAACTGGCAGTAAAATTTTCAGACGCTCATTCCAAACTGCCGTTCGAACATTTAGAGCCCGCGGAGAATCTGTGCCAAACAGTTTGAGAGGCGGCGCGACGCCACGGGAAATGAATGCTAAATGTTTGGGGAGCGCTCGCTACGGTGCACACAAGTTGCGCGTCTCAACTGCTGGCGATAAGTACTTTTAGTGACTGTGTCTTCACCGCTATTTGATGATATTGCCCCCGTCGTTCTTTGTTTCAAAAATTGTCCTGTGTTCTTCCATACCACATCATTCCATCCATCTATTCTTTGGTCTTCCTCTCCTTCTACGTCCTTCCACGTTCCTACCTAACATGATTACCTAACATTATTCTACCAACACAGCTTTCATCTCTTCGCATAACATGACTAAACCATCCAAGTCTATTACTCCGCTGCTCTCAGTCACTGGCGCTATTTTTAAAGTTCCCCCGATATAATTGTATTGATGCCTAAATAATGAAAATAGTATACTTATATCTATCATGTTATTCAAACAATTCAATATCTATGACAGACCACTTATCACTGCTCCGTCGTCAAGCACGCAGGATCAGGAATTACACGAAAAAGCGTTCACACATATAATTAGCGTATTGTTCAGTTTCCGCCGAGTCACCCCTTTTGCGAAATCGTCATGAAGCGAACATGACTTGCGCAAGTAATTACTGCGAGTCATGTACGCACGAGACTTATGAGGTTTTGGAAGCCATGGGAGATTTGTGTGTGTGTAACCTTTTGACGTTGCGGTCATTACGGAGTGCTGGTATTCGATATTACTGCTGTGCAAGGGGTAGCTTAGGTAACTAATCAAAAATAATATTTAATGAGTTTCACAACGTGAAAGAGTACATAGTAGAAGACAAAAAGCTTTTCACTGCTACGAATATCAAGTAAGACTTCCTTGTCCCACTCTAAGTAGGGTTGGCACAACATGTCTTCCTCTTTCACTCTCCTTTAGCAGACGTGAGCTCAGCATGAGGGGGGTTCATGCTGAGCTCATCCTCCTCGTATTTCTTTTATCATCTTTTACACAATCCAATCCACAATCCGCTGACCGTCCGTCCGTTTGTCACCATCAGGCTCTCTCTTCATGAACCGTGATAGTTAGACAGTTCAAATTTTCACGTGTTTAGTTACGTTAATGCATTTGTTATTTTCAGTTCAATAGTTACCACAAATGTTTAAAAAAGCTATACAATTGAAACACCTCTGAGGCACCATTGTGACGGTAACATTAGCAGAATCAGTGTCCAGTGCGGTTGTTTAAGCCCCCTTATATTTTGTCATTCCATTATCTTAGTCATAATTGTAATGCCAAACCCTTAAGTTAACTATGTAATTCTAAAAGTAAACCCAAACTAAACCAAATGCACGATATTTGTAAGAATACTTGTTTTGGGTGTTAGAAAAGTATTTCTACATTGCGAAAATATTCATCCGTTGGCTTACAACGTGAAGTGTAAAGGTTATAATTCTACTGTTCATAATGCAAAGAAAATGTTTACGATCCCTGTACATCATAACTGTTATTAGACCAACCGCTAAATAAGCAATGAGTGGGTTGTTTGGCACGAGCCGAGTCCGATGGGCAACGCCGGGGGAAATGAATGCAGAATGTGCCGTCGCGTCGGGCCGCCCGCCGCTATCCGCCATTTTGGAAATACACATTGACTATATGATGACGGCAGAGCAGAATACAGCATTGTCACCAGCCCCATCTCTCCCGTGGGTGTCGTACAAGGCGACTAAGGGTAAAGACAGCAATGAGTAATGGGCAGCAGCATTCCTCTTGCACCATCTAGCAATATACTGCGATTGATGTGCCCGATAGATGGCAATAGGCTCGCCACCTATTACGTGGGACCTAGCTAAATTGGCGATAAGTCGGTGTTAATTCACCTCCGCCTAACCCTTATAGGGGATATAGGCGTGATTTATGTATGTATTTATGTAAATTACACAACACTTTTGCGAGATTGAAGCATTTTTTTCACGAGTTGTTTATCACAGCCATATTTTAAGGCACCTAAGTTAAGTGGCGAAAAGTGGGTGTTTAATTTACCTGTGCCTAACCCTTCGAGGTATATCCGCGTGATTTATTATGTTGTTTATACGCAGTGGACAACGGCAAAGCAGAATAAAATAAAGATTTTGGTGGTTAGAAAAAGAATTTCGAAAAATTATGATCTTGAGGCGGGAATCGAACCCGCGTCCGCTGCTATCCGGGCAGGTGCCTGACCGCTCGGCCACCCAAGATACTAATTAACTTGCCGAAATTCTTCTAACCTTTACACTTCGCGTTGTAAGCCAACGGGTACCCTCGCAATGTAGAAATAAATTTCAAACATTCCAAACCAGATATTTTTACAAAAACCGTGCGTTCGGTTAAGCTTGGGTTTGCTTTATAAACTATTCGATTTTAATTTTAACATTATATAAATGTTAGAAAAAGAATTTCGAAAAATTATGATCCTAAATTCTTTTTCTAACCACCAAAATATTTGTACAAAATTTTCTAACATTTATATAATGTTAAAATTAAAATCGAACAGAATACAATAGTCACCACCCCCATCTCTCCCGTGGGTGTTGTACAAGGCGATAAATGGTAAAGATACCGATGAGTAATGGGCAGCAGCATATTTCACCTAGCAATATGCTGCAATTTAAGTATGTGCCCGGTATATCGCTCGCATAGGCTCGCCACCATTACACGGGACCTAACTTTTGGCAAAACGTGGGCGTTTAATTCAGCAGGTATGCTTACCTCTGCCTATCGCTTTGGGGATATAGTACTGAGAGAAACTGGCTAGGGAAATACTATAATATCTGGAAGTAAGATTATCAGCTGACTTAAGGCCTAGTATGCACCATATACCTGTTGCATGTCGCATCCAAGGCACTTGTACTATAGATCCTAGGCTGTATTCGGCCTTGGATTCCGATGTTCATGACAGCATTGCAGCAATCGAAACGGAAGCCCGTCGCGGGCAAGGCCTCCGCAGTCCACAAGGCTGTCTCGCCAACACGTGACGCTTTTATTTTTTATGCCAGACAAGGAAGCTCTTGGCCTTCATCGCACCTGATAGTAAGTGACGATAAGGGCCGATGACGGAACTTCACCTGGAGCCCTCAACCACAGAGAGGCTACTATCTTATCACAATTGTCGGAACACAATAATGCTGTTATTGTTATGGCGACAGATTTTGATAAGATGGTGGTATATAGCTAGAAAATATACCTAGTGTTTTGACAAAACATTTTGACAAAACAGAAGTAGGTGCTTATTGTTCGCGTCGCGCTTTCGGTACAATAGATTTATTTTCGGAACTATAATATTGTGATTGTGACTGAAATGTTGTTTTCCTATTCAGAAAAACCTACACGGAAGACGTATTGTGTCATGTATAGTACACAAAAAGATATTGTACTTACAAAAGCATGTGTGTAAGTACATACATACATAAATCACACCAATATAGTATAATAGTAGTCAGAGGTGGATTAACTTTAACATCCACTTTTTGTCAATTAGGTTAGGTCTCATAATAGGTGGCGAACCTATTGATTAAGAAAGGTTAATTAAGGCTGGAGTTCACTAACACTTAAACAGGCGATTATTATGTAACCGGCGGATTTTGACATTTTCCTGTACGGAATAACTGTCAAAAACTGCTGGTTATCTTTTAATCGCCTGATTTACGTGTTGGTGAACTCGGGCCTTAATCGTTAGAAGAACTGAATTCAAAATTACTCTAGCCTATTTTTCGTTGTTAATCTCGATATTGCTCTGAATGACATCGTCACTACTGTGACATTGACATTTCCATAATGACCTGATGACATCAACGTATAAAGCAATTAAACCCCGGTCAATAATTACTAACACCGCATAGTTCGGGTTTGTTATCGTTGGTGTATGCGGCAATGGTACGAATCTTACGAGGTCACGGCTTTAGGCCAAACAGGCGCAGTGTCGTACAGCACGTCAGGTTACCACAATAAGTAAATTTTTCTCAATTAACTTTGTGCTTTACATAAAACAACTTAATGTTGACAATTCAATAGGCATATCAAATACACATAAATATTTATTTTCTGATTTCATTTCCTTCGTACTACGTCAGAATACCAAAACTTGTAATGAGTTAATTTTCACTCTTTGACCAACATGTTGGGCTGAAAATCAATAGGAAACTGTTTTAGAACCTTATAACGTGACGTGTAGTTACGTATATGGTATTTGTATAAGGCGATAAGTTCTAAAATAAACATGCAAAGTATAAAAAAATACATAGTACGTAACGATTTATAAAGAGGAGTTTGACACTATGCATGTTATAAATGAGAATACCAAATTATGACGTCAGATTTTTGAGCTTAGTTTAGCTGGGCCTTTTCCGAATTCAACCTCCTGATTGGGCCATTGTGCATCACCCCAAAAAGTTAGCAGCCTTTACATACTAGATTGTTGAGCTATTAAGTTAATTATTTAATTTAGCGGAAATAATTAATTAACACTAGCGTCAAAACAAATGTCTTTCAAAGCTCGTAAGGCATAGAACTTTTAGATTTAGAACGTCACTTTTCAAGCAATCACAGTATTTAGAAAAAGGATATTACATTGACTGATCTGTCAAACCACTGCTCAATCCATCGGCGTCGGAGGGATCAGGGTAAGTTGTCAGATAGATAGTCACTGTGACAAGAGCGTCCGTTATGAAAGGATTATGGCAAATTAGGCCCGCATCATGTGTGAAATAACGGGTTTCACATTTGAATGAATTCCACACTTGGGCGGGTGGCGACGGAGATTGTATCATGGCGCTCATGACATTTACTTATTCCAATTTCATTCTGATTTCGGCTACCGCTACTTCATTTTAGTGACATGAAACGTTACAAAACACGGAGTTACTCAGTTTAAACGAATCAACCCTTAATAGTGTTTATGGATCATTGCAATTGTGTACTAAGACACAGTGTTAAGTATTTATATTTTATTTTCACCCATTATTAATAGAATAAAATGTATTTATTTCTATGTAGCAGTTTACAGGCTGTTAATGGTAGATAGACATTTTTAAAACACGAAGCGACCCGATGTAACGTGATGCGTGTTGAGTCGAATCAAATGTATTGGTTTTCTGTGACCAGAATCACACAATGAACATCCCACGTGACGCTGGATTGTTCGGTGTCTACGTGGAGTAGCGTCTCGTTTTTTTTAATAACGTGGCCGGGTCATTATTCATCGTACTTATTCGTTTTAACCGCCTCCGTGGTCTAATGGTTCGTCCACAGGAATGAAGATCCAGAGGTTCCGGGTTCAATCCCCATGGGGGTACAACTTTGTGCTCGGTTTGGTTGGTGGTCGGACTTCTCTGAAGTCCGCCCGGCTAGCTACCACCATGTTATCAAAATTTGTCATACATACATACATACATAAATCACGCCTATATCCCCGAAGGGGTAGGCAGAGGTGAACTAGCACCCACGTTTCGCCAGTTATGTTAGGTCCCATGTAATAGGTGGCGAGCCTATTGCCTTTTAACGGGCACAAAAGTCGCAGTAGGTATATAGCTAGGTGGTATTAGAGGAACTCCGCTGCCCAATCCTCCTCACTGATTTATCCTTAGTCGCCTTGTACGACACCCACGGGAGAGATTTGGGGTGGTGACAATTGTATTCTACTCTGCCGTCACCACACAGCTCGTCGCCATAATAATAATGCTAACAGCATTATTGTGTTCCGACAATGAGTGATAAGATAACCAGTCCGTGTGGTTGAGGGTTCCAGGTTAAGTCGATTCCATCTTCAGCCCTTATCGTCACTTACCATCAGGTGAGATGAAAGGCAAGAGCTTCCCTATCTAACATAAAAAAAAACTTGAGTCATAATTTTTTCTTTGTATTGTATCTGTTTTATGAACATACCAATAAAGAGATAAGAAAATTTAATCACTTGAGCTACAACACCTGCCCGCGTACCTTTTTAAAATTGGTTCAAGTAAACACTTAAAACTCGCACTCCTACCGAGTGTCCGGGTCCCTATTTGCGAAGGGACGCCTGAAAAATAGGGCCATATTTTACATGTCCGCCTCATTTCATAAAATGCCCACCGTGATTCAATTGAAAGGGCGCGCGGCTCACGTCAATGTGACGGAATAATGCATTTGAGGGAAAAAAATACATTTTTTTATGTGTACCAGGGCCTACTTGGGCAGGGATTTGGCAGTTAACATTAGCCGGCAAAGCAAAATGTAACTGTCATTTGTCACCAACCCTGCCCCCCCCCCCCCAGCCAATCTAATGAACGCATGTAATACTAACTGCCGCACTCAGAGACGTCAAATAACGTTAATGAGTACTTAACGTCAAGAAATGACAATTCAAAACTAGTCGCTATTCTTGCCGGGTTTAGATTTGAATGAATATTTTTGACATTAAATACTCATTAAAATTAATTGATGTCTCTGAGTGCGGCAGTAAATGTATTAAACTGCGAGGTATTACAGAGAACACAATTTTGTCTTTTCATTTTCAGTTCATACTTTGGTCTTTTATGCGTTCGAATTGATAATTCCCCCTAGCATGACCGTCGAAACACGATATGATATAGATTTATCGCGTTCAACTGTTTTTGACAGTTCAAAGCGATAAATGGCATTATATCGTGTATAAATCGGTGTTCATACTAGCCGGGCTGATCTCTCTTCGGGTACCTCGACGATGTCCGAATCGAAACGCGTCTGACACGCTCAAAGCCTGTAGGTGTAAATAAACGGTGCCGGTGCGTGTCTGGCACGCTCAATGTCGGTAGATATAAAAGGACCTTAAACGTAACGGTGCAGCAGCCCCCGTAGCACGGGACGTGGACACATCTCCTTCGGGGGAAAGAAAATCTTTTCCTCTCGCTCTAACTCCCACTGAATCCCGAGACAAAACGTGGAGAGAGACTTGTCCACGGGGACGTGGCTAGGCCCGCTGCGCGGATGACGGATAGGGAGCTTTTCAGCGGGGAAACATCTTTATCATCACAAGCCCTTTAATGTCCTCCCTGCTGGGGCACGGGCCTTCCCTATGGATGGAAGAATATACGCAGATTGGGCCATAACCCACCACGCTGGCCCAGTGCGGGTTGGTGGGTATTAACGACTGCAGATGCAGCCGGGACCACCGGCTTAACGTGCCTTCCGAAGCACGGAGAAACTCGAGATAATAAATTGTTGGTCACCCATCCACTAACCGCCTTTGCGAACATTGCTTAGTTTATGCGATCGCAGGCCAAGCGCACTACGTCACTGCGAGCTCCTCGATGCCTGTAGGTAGATGTAAATAAACGGTGCCGGTGTCTGACACGACACGTGTCTGTCACGCTCAATGTCGGTAGATATAAACGGACCATAAACGTAACGGTGCAGCTGCGCGGATGACGGATGGGGAACTGTTTAGCGAGGAAACAACCTGGCTATATTTCACAGTGCGGACTATTATGAGGGAAGGCCTCTATGGAGCCCGGTGGCAACTGAAAAGCTTGAATGGCTCGCGAGCGTGAATAGAATGAATGTTAATGATCCGAACGGACCCAATGTTTTAAGTGCATCCCGTTGTTATGCAGTGTACCATACAATGATGAGTAATGGGCAGCGGCGTTCCTCTTATACTAGCTACATACATACATACACATACATACATAAATCACGCCTATATCCCTGAAGGGGTAGGCAGAGGTGAACTAGCACGCACGTTTCGCCAATTATGTTAGGTCCCATGTAATAGGTGGCGAGCCTATTGCCATTTATCGGGCACAAAAGTCGCAGTAGGTACATAGCTAGATGGTATAAGAGGAACGCTGCTGCCCATTCCTCATCACTGATTTATCCCTAGTCGCCTTGTACGACACCCACGGGAGAGATTTGGGGTGGTGACAACATTGAACTACTATTACTAGCGTATAGAAGCGACACCGCAAACAAGAATTTTAGTGCGTGCGTTGGTGCTCCGGAGCAACAACTCATTTAGTCATTCGCCAACGCTCGAAGCGACTGCTTGCCGAAATTGTGGCTACAAATCGATCTAAAAATGCCTTCTTGTGTGTTAAAAACATGCAACAATCAATCAAAAACAAAACAATAAGATAGTGGTGTGTTAATTGTAACAAAATATTAATTAAAACATATCAAATATTAATTTAATAGCATAATTCCACATTTTGTATGAAAATCATAGATTATGAAAAGTGAACTATGCAGACTGGACAATTAATTGTTGGTGAATTTTGTAACTTCGATACAACCTGATTATTTTGTATTTTTTTAATACTGTTTTGTTATCATTAACTATAATTTCACTCTCACACTAATTACTTGTGTTATGGATACTAGATAAATACATAATAAAGGGTTATACATTTTTATAAACAAACTACAACTATAGCTAGTCAGAAAATGTAGTGATGAGTGTGTGTGTGTGTGTCTGTCTCTCTGGGTGGATGGGTGTGTGTATGTGTGTGTGTAGAGGGGGAGGGCGGGTGTTAGTTTTAGTAACGTTTATTAAACGTTAATTTTAATGTTACCGATAGCTCTTTCTCTTTTCTATTTGTGATTTCCATTTCATTACTCATGTGCCGGTACAGCAGTTAAGCTGAATTAACTATAAGAGCGATTACGCACTACAAATCCGAGAAAATATGGAATATTTGATTTGACGGAAAGAAATCGGATGACCGATATCGGATCTAGTGCGTAAGTTACCATAGAAATAGTTCTACGGCTACCACGGACCATATTTTAAGGGATTCGGATTGATGACAGCAGAGTAAAATACAATTGTCACCACCCCAAATCTCTCTCGTGGGTGTCGTACAAGGAGACTAAGGATAAATCAGTGATGAGGTACTGCGTCTTTTGTAACCGATAAATGGCAATAGGCTCGCCACCTATTACATGGGACCTAACATTATTGGCGAAGCGTGGGTTCGCCTCTACCTACCCCTTCGGGGATATAGGCATGATTTATGCATGTATGTAATTATATTTTGTATATGTTTAATTAAAAAGCAAACCCAAGTGTACTCGCATGCACGGTATTTGTATAAATACCTGTTTAAAAAATTATATAAAACTTAAGATAAGATTCGTCAAGTTAACTAACGTGCTGGGCCCGTAGCCAAGTGGCAATCGTTTCATAACGCTAACGTGTCGAAGTTCGTCACGATCGGCCATATTACTTTGGTATTTACAGCGTCTAAGCTTGCGCTACCAACATAACTAGGAACTTACGAAGACGATTTTGGTCACGTGATTTCACGACGACTAACGTCAAATCCCATACATTTTGCTTTATCGAACTTCGTTATCTTTGTCGATATGTTCTAGGCCCCCTGGTTAGCCGAGTGCTATAGGCATCCCCCATTAGGACAATAATTTTTTGAAAATATCTCGACGTGGTTTTCTTCGAATGATATATTTTTTAATTGTATAATAATTTTGTCGTACAAGGCGACTAAGGGTAAAGACAGCAATGAGTAATGGGCAGTAGCATTTCTCTCATACCACCTAGCAATATAAATTTGTACTGCGATTTATGTGCTCGATATATGGCAATAGACTCGCCAACTGTTACATGGGACCGTACATAATTGGCGAAAAGTGGGTGTTAATTCACTTCTGCCTACCCCTTCGGGGATATAGGCGTGATTTATGTATGTATTTATGTGTATAATAATGTACAAATAAAAATCAAAGTAGTATTTTTTTTTATTTTAAACTTAAAACAATTCTTTGACTTTTCCTTTATTTCTTAACCATTTCATTTCTAAATACGTATTATTAAGTTAGTTAAACAAATAATATGTTAGATAAAATAATTTTATAATAAATAGATAATGCATTCAAATTGGGTTCGTAGGCACTAAATCTTTGTCTCCTCTGCGATGCATAATCTATAAGGATATTTTTGTTAGACTGCGTTGAAAGAAACGCGTAAGCGCCATGAAATCGGCGGCGCTTGCGATGTTTTGGTCGCGAGAAAACTGTATTCTATCAGCTATCAGCGCTGCATGTTTTAATACTTTGGTTAGACGATAATCGACTGCTAATTGTGTTAGCGCTTATGTTGTTTGTTTAGCGCTGTAGCATATAACTGATTCCACGCCACGCTCGCCCGCTCGCCCCGCACACCCCGCCACCGTAGGTAGATTCGAGATGGGAGAATATTTTTGTTTGGCATAGCGTCTCTAGTTTACTTTATAACTCAATGGGTGACAATTATATTCTACTCTGCCGTCACCACACGTCTTACTTATTACTTGCTTACTTATTATACTAGCTAGCAATAAGTATACTGCGATTAACTCGTTCGTTAGATGGTAATAGGCTTGCCACCTATTACATGGGAACTAACAAAATTAGCGCAAATTAGTTAATTAATCTCTACCTACACCTTCAGGGAAAATTGGTGTGATATATAATATTATGTACCTACCTATGTATGTAAACAAAAATAAAAAAGGAAAACTTACTGACTGGCGATGACGAATCAATCAACGTACAGCCGTAACTACTAGGAGTAGAAACTTGAAATTTTGTACCATGCGTCCTCTTATAGTGTCATTCTTTGGTTGAAAGTTTGTATAGAAGTCCGTCAGTTTTTAAGCTAAACTATTACTTGTAGGCAAAGGTGAATTAACACACACGTTACGCTAATGAGGTGATATCCCGTGCGGCGTGCGTGGTGGCGTGCTTATTGCCATATATCGGGTACGGAAGTCGCAGTACATCGAGGTGGTGTAAGAGGACCTGCCCATCACTGATTGATGTCTTATCCCATAGTCGCCTTGTACGACACCCGCGGAAGAGACGGGGGTGGTCACAATTGTATTCTGCTCTGCCGTCACCACACGGCTATTAACACGGTATATAAGGACGCAATAATGACGGCCGCCTTAGTCGAATGCTCAGATTGCTGGGTATTGGCCAAGAGGTCCCGGGTTCGAATCCTGGTAGGGGCAAACTTTGTGATGACCACAAATGTTTGATTCCGAGTCATAGTTGTGTATATGTTTATGTAGTATATTTTCAACATTTATATACATAATTATATTCAAAATATGTCCGTCATCTTGTATCCATAACACAAGTGCTTAGGCTACTTACTTTGGGCTAGATGATAGGTGTGAGTGTAAAAAAGATTTATTAATAATGTATCAAGCCATATTATGAATATCAATTCGAATAAATGACACCCATAGATTCTAAACATGATTTGCTATTTTATTAAAAAAAAATATTTTTATCTTTTTGTTAAAGCAACTGTTTCAAGTCAGTTAGAACACTTTTGAAAATTCTAGAACAAATGATGCTTTATCAACCTATGTCGAAATATCGGAATATGGGTTTTTGTGGGTTGACACATTATTGCTTATCACCGTCCTATGCAAAGCGTTTCCACGGAGAGACATGAAGAGCGCTCGGAAATCCCAACATTTTCGACACCGTGGCGCGCGGGAAACAGGGTTAATGGCACCCATCAGTTAATACGATAAGAGGGTCATCCGAATCATCAACGAAATGAGCAACAGCATTCCTGGGTGGCCTGGAAGGGAATAAATTACTCCCATTTCGTACACGGGTCAGCCACAGTGCACTGGGGCTCAGTATACCAAAACACTATTCTATACTAATATTATAAAGCTCTAGAGTTAGTTTGTTTGTATGGTTGTACTGGTTCCAATTGAAAAATTATTTTTGTGTTGGATGATCCATTTATTGAGGAAGGCTACTATAGGCTATATAACAACCGACATTAACGCGAGCGAAGCCTCGGGCGACCACTAGTAACAAATAAAAGCAAATCATAACACTAGATATCAGATAGTAATAAGTTTGGGGTGTGACGCCGTGTGGTGACGGCAGAGCAGAATACAATTGTCACACCCCCATCTCTCCCGTGGGTGTCGTACAAGGCGACTAAGTGTTTAGACAGCAATGAGTAATGCCACTTAGCAATGTACTGTGGTTTCCGTGCCCGATAAATGGCAATATGTTCATCACATATTGGGAAACGTGAGTGATTCGCCACTGCCTACCCTTTCGGGGATATCGGCGTGTGATTTATGTATGACTAAGTACTCTTTAAAGTTAATTGACGTCTCTCAGTGCGGCAGTTAGACGATTTTTTTCTCGCACGCCCCTTTTTCATCTCTGACGTCTCTGGCGGAAAAGCTCCTTTTTCACCAGCCTTATAATGTCCCCTCTGCCGGGGCACAAGCCTCCCCTATAGATAGAAGATTACAGAGTCAATGGGCCATAACCCACCACGCTGGCACAGTGCGGGTTGGTGGGTATTAATCACTGCAAATGCAGCTGAGACCAACGGGTTAACGTGCCTTCCGAAGCACGGAGGAACATCCAATAATCGGCCTTAGCGAGCATTGCTTAGTTTAGGCAATCGCAGGCCGAGCGTGCTGTGCCACCGCGCTAGCGAGCTCGAAAAGCCATGTAATATTATCGCCAACAACAGGCTTCGTAGATGTTACACTGTCGCAACTCGCACTATGGCCGGCAACAAATAGGGCAATACGCCTCAATGGCGGCGGAACGCGCCGTCCTCCACCTCCAGATAACATTTCTCCAGGCACAGGCGCCAAGTGTTACAGGGCAATTTCCAAGTTTGCCAAAACAGAATTAAAGAAACAGGCCCCTGCGGGCTAACGTCCACCCTCCAGTGATGGAGGTGGGAATACTGGGAATGGGTCCGTATAATTTTTCCGGTTTTAAACTTTAGGCACTCCTGTTATCCCTTTAACGATTGCCGTTGTCGTCGTGCCTTTGTTTATTACTTCTTAATGCTTTAAAAGCGTTAAGCCCAACGAACGGCTGGTTTTCCTACTAGAGTCGATCTCACAGAATAACATTCATTATCTTTGCCGAACTTAAAACTTTTATTTTACACCTGACCAGAAAGTGGCCTTTTCCACCCGCTACACGTACGGAAAATCGCCATTCCTGGTCAGGGGGTGACATAACATTTTGTACTTACCTCGGGCGGTAAAAAAGGAAGCCTCAGATCGCATATTTATCGCACATCACATGTCAAATACTTGCGATCTGAAACATTCCGTTTTACCGCTCTTGTAAATGTACTATTGATGCTGTACTAAATAGTGTTTGTGAAGTTTACATGTTTCATATATTATATGTTTTCTTGCCAGTATGACACAAGTAAAACTTATAACTTTATAAAAAAAACGAAACTATGTCAAGTTTTTAAGTACCTATCTATTTTTATTGTAGACCATAATTCAAATCTGATCTGCATCCCGACATGCCTCGTTAATTTACATTAAAAAAAGGCGGAATATACAAAGCGGACGCGGTCGCGTTCGGACGAGGCAACCAACGTAATGGAATCATCCCATGTTTGTAAAGCACAAACAAATTCAATGTGTTATTGGAAAACTTGAGAAGTCGAATTTGAGTTTCCATATTCCTCATACGTATACCTGCGCTATTCAAGGACCCCTGGGATCTCGTGGAGGGTCCGAATGTCGTTACATCATCCCCCCTATAGCACATAACTCATAGTTTCATTCACAAATTCACTCCCCCGTTCGACTTCATTGAGCAAGTGTGGACCCCCAGATTATAACTTTTATGAGTAATCGATTACGGAACCCTAATTTGGCAGAGGGTTTGGAACATGGATTGTAACTTCAGCGACGTTTTATTGTGTCACTGTACGACCCTTTGTTCTAAAATATGCAACATTCGCAATTGTTTTTATACATATATTGTGTTACGCCAATGGCCTGAAAATATGACCTGAGCATATTTTTTATGTTTTTACACATTTTTATCACTTAAATATAATGTCCCGACAGCTGGGGCACAGGCTTTGCGTATGGATGGAAGAATTCAAGGAGAATGGGCCATAACCCACCACGCTGGTCCAGTGCGGGTTGGCGGGTATTGACTGCTGCAGATGCAGCTGGGACCAAAGGTTTTAAAGTGCCTTCTGAAGCACGGAGGAGCTGAAGATAATTAATTTTTGGTAACACATTCCATGACAGGCCATAACATACATTGCTTAGTTTACGCAATCCCAGGCTGAGATCGCCAGGCTACTGCGCTATCCTCATTTGTACTAATTTTCAAACAGTCCATATTCTGAACTTAACAGTCCAAAAAAACATAAGCTCAAGGCTAATCTACGCGCTAGTTGTCAGCACAGTAGCCTTACTCATTATCATCATCGCTCTGTCCTTTTCTCACTTTACCTGGGGGTTGGGGCAGTATGTTTCCTTTTTCATTCAAATAGCTTTTAATTCATTATGTGATGGATGCCGAAAAATCTGTTAGTGATGAGTGAATAAATAAAAAAAAAATTAAAGGACCATGCCGAGAGACTACTGAACGGAAATACTAATGCCAAAATGCTTCATGAAATCTAAATTAAAGTATGACGTGACGTATGTAATTTTATATTGGAAGAAATTAAACTAATTATACACAAAGACTTATTATTTTCTTAAGCAAAAATGAAATGTTTAAATGACTCTATAATTTTTGTAATCACAATTGTGATTTAAAGATTCATAATAGTTAAAACAAAAAAACCTTACTCACCATAAATTCCGTATGGTCATTTTTGTGTTAACAGTACTTTATCTTTGGAAGATTCAATATCTGTAACAAAATATATATTCATTAATAAGATGTGTTTATTTGTGAATCACCAGTTAACAAATATATTATTGTTGCTAACAATAGGCTATTGTTTATCTGAAAATTGGCAGTTGAAAGCAGAATATAATTATGTTGTTTTAAACTAAAAATTAAACCCCCGAAGACATTTAAAGTGATCGTTAATCATAAAAAGAGGTGTCAATGGATCACGATAAATTGATCATTAAAAATAATGATCAACCTATCAAGTTTCATTGTTTGCTCGTTCGGTTGATTAATTTACATTAATGGTTGACCTGTGTTTATTGAGACATTTAAGATATTGTATATCCAAATATTTTCCTAATAAAATGTATTATTACGAGCTATGCAAGGCACGTCAAAACCGTTGATTCCTAACTGTAGATGAATATTATAAAAATGACACAATTATTATGTATTAGGACGTAAATTCTCACTTTTAACCTATAAGTCATTGGTTCCGAATGGCTTACTGAGCCCAATGTTCGTTTGGGCTTATGTATTGACGACAGCTATAAAATATAACGTGTGCGGAGGGTGAACATACATACGCAATTTCAACGCTTTCGCTGACAAGTTCAGATTTGTTATACACAATTGAAGAGAGACCTTAACGCGACAGCGAACAGCGAATAAAAACAGCGTTTCTCATTACTTTTGTGAAGATGTTTGCTGTAATCAACGTGTGAATAGAGAGGTGTAGTGGCCGAGGGGAATTCAAATAGACGACCTCCAACACGTTCAAACAGACCTTCTAAATCTGTACCCGGATGATATGAAGCACCTTCTTTTTTCTTAGTTTTGGAGGAATCCACTAGTATACCTTGAAGTAATGTTGACTGTAACTTCTCGATAAGGGCCGAATATGAAATCGAGGTTCATCTGAAACCCTCTACCATAGAGAGGCTGGCGAACCCGGGACTACTGGATCTTAATTCCGGTAGATGAACCACTAAACCACGGAGACGGTTAACTTAATCAAAGTAAAACGTACCAAGCTATAGAATAGCTCTATCGAGTTGTTGCGTGTCATTCAGTCATTATAGGGAAGATACTAATCAGGGCGAAGTGATTCCACCACAGAAACACACGAAGTACGAAAAGTACAAAGTGAGTTTAATTCAATTCAATACATGAAAAAATTCAACCATCGCTTCATTTTTATACAAACGTGCTCTGTATCAAATTATGGTGGTGGCGGCAGCGCAGAATACAATTCTCGCCACCCCCATCTCTCCCGTGCGTGGGTTGGTATAAAGCTTGTTCGATATAAGGCGACTAAGGGTAAAGACAGCATTGAGTGGGCAGCAGCATTCCTCTCATACCACCTAGCAATACACTGCGATTTATGTGCCCGATATATGGCAACAGGCTCGCCGCCTATTACATGGGCCCTAACTTATTTTGCAAAAAGTGGGTGTTAATTTACCTCTGCCTACCCCTTTGGGGATATAGGCGGATAAAATACGGTACAATATTATACATACATACATAAATCACGCCTATATCGCCAATTATGTTAGGTCCCATGTAATAAGTGGCGAGCCTATTGCCATTTATCGGGCACAAAAGTCGCAGTATCTTTCTAGGTGGTATAAGAGGAACGCTGCTGCCCATTCCTCATCATCATCAGTGATTTATCCTCAGTCGCCTTGTACGACACCCACGGGAGAGATTTGGGGTGGTGACAAATGTATTCTACTCTGCCGTCACCACACGGCGTACAATATTATCATTTTACTAAAATCATTACTAAAAAAATTTTACTAAAAAAAATATTTAATTATTTACCTAGGCAATTCTAAACTACATTCGCAAATGCCACAGGCGCATTAAGAAACCGCTTATGGATGTCTGGAAGGGGCGCGCTACGTCCAAAGACGAGGCGAGGCACGCCTAACCTGGGGCGAAGGCAATTTAACGAATCGAGTAAACGCTGATTCGATAAAAAAGCGTCGCATTCCAGTCCGTCGGAGTGGGAACGAATGAGAACAAAATGTTTGTTGTTAATGAACTTTTGAAACAAAGTTCCTTTACACTGGATGCTTTTTCGTTTGATTTCACCCTTATTAAATGCTGTATGTAAAGACAACCGTATATCAGGTTATACAAACAATATTATTTGATTTTTATTTGAACATAATATAAATCTTACAACGCCGCACAACGCTGTTTTTTTATGTTTTATTAGATGACACTAAAGTCCTAACATTTAATATATAATAAAAACCATTTACTATAGAGTTGTTAGTTGAACCCATTTAACTAGCACTCAACGCTAGTTGAACGCATTTGTTTTTCACGACAAGGAAATTTAATTAAAAACCATATAACTCATTACGAATAAATTGATAATATATGCACTTAACGTAAGCCCACAATATAGGTAGGTAAATTAAACTCATTCACACTGAACATTTACATGGGAGAGAAAAATGATGAACATTAAAAAATAAAACGTCAACTTATTCACACGAGTCGGCAAGGTGATCGATTGCTGACGGACTGGCATTCAATTAATCGAGTCGATTTAAAATTTGAATTCGGGCGAGCACATCCGAGCGTAAACAGCTGTGGGGGCGGGCAATAATCCCATCGCAGTCTGCGACGTGTCGCAGGCATCACGCTTCAAACTCGATTCGCGAATGACACTAAATCGATTACAGTAACCGATAATGTACAATTTGAAGTATTCGTGGCAGAATCCAGTGACGGTTCAATGTAATATATTAACTGCCGCACTCAGAGTCGTTCATTAAATTAGTGATAATGGGTATTTTACAAATTGTCATTAAAACATCTAATTGACCGTTCCTCTCAGAGTCGAAAATAATTGATTGATTAGTTATGTGACAATTTTAAGTCAGGTTAGTGCAGTGCGTGTGTAATCCAGTGTTATCGGTAAGTGCGGAATTGCCACATGCAAAAAGCCATTAAACAATATTATTAGTTACACTAGTTTTTATATCACAAAAGTATTGTTTTCCATAAGAATTAATTACTAATATCTATTTAATATAATATTTACGTAAAAATCCATAATAATAATTTAATTTAATCAAACTTGAACGGTAAATGCCATGACTTTTTAGATTTGGCCACACCGGACCAAAAGTCATTTATTATAAAATTAAAAAGTCAATGTCAACAACAAACAAGAAATAGGTACCCCAAATAATTCCATGGAAATACCAAACAAAAACATATAAATATCAAATTATTTATTTTGTGATCAAAATTGATCAAATAGATATTAAGCTACTGCAAGTGGAGTCAGCCTGGGAAATCATTAACATACAAAAGTCTCAGCGGCACACTCAATATTGGCGAAATCATATAGGAAACGCCATAGAAAAAAGAAGAAAAAGCCACACGAACCCTATCTTCATTGAAATAATTGATTAGTACTGTGATTGTCTTGGTAAGTATTGATGATTTCTTTGTTACATGCATGGGGTTCGATAGTTCCGGGAGTGCAATGACTGAGGAATTTAATTGTAATGCATATGTGCACAGTAATTAGTATTTTCTTATATAGTTTTGTGCTTAGATTATAGAATTATCCTGTATTAAAAAGTATCTAATATTTCTTTGCAATTTGCAGTGTGATACAATAACACCATAACCTGTAAAACTACAGAGCTAGGGAGTTAATCTGGAAGTGGTCCATAAAATCCACCACTTTCCCCACTGCAAGGAGCTATCCATAAGCAGTAGAGTAGGTAACATTTATTTTCCACTAATTAAACTTATGAAAGTATAACAATTTATATAAATTATCTGTAATCTATATGTAACCTATTCTTATTATCTTTAATAATTATTATTCAGGCTGCACCTTCAATTATATGTGAAGTGCAGAACCCATTTGATAATGATGGTATTGCGCTGTCCATATAGACAATAATAAAAAAAAACAGTATAAAATATTTGGGACAATGAGTTTGACCTAGACTTTGCTATGGGTACCTATTATATTTCATAAGGTTTTATATAAAATGACCACTTGTTTAAAAACTTGTTAATGAATCAAGTTGTTTTTATGTTACTTTAAGGAAAATTGTAAAACTTGGTGCAACTGGCTATTAATGTATATAGTTCAATCATAACATGCAATTAGAAAAATGATTTAAATTAATGATATTATACTTATCTTTTTTTTCAGATCACATAGATATATTATCAAACAAATCTAAAGACTGACAATTACACACCAAGTCAATTTTGAATAAATATTTTATTACCTGGAGATTCAAGTTAAAAAGAAATGTGCTGCTGAAATGGAGGAAGAGAGGAGTAAAACTCTTTTGGAAATTTTCAAATTACAGTTCAAGACATTAAAAAGAAATTGGAACTCAAAATAAAATATTTCTTTTAAATCTACTAGTTTTATTCAAAAAACAAAATAAACCCCACGCAATGAAAATGAATTAGCAGAAAAATAAAGAGATTAGGGTTATAAAAGAATTTCACTATATTATTTTAATTTTACAATTATTAGTTATATTTATTGTGACATTGCTTGATTAAATTTTGATTTATTTTGTTTGAGTCCTCGTCGGTAAAAGGCAATTTTACAAAGTATTTCATTGTTCTTGCTTGGATAGACACTTTGGTGACAATTTGTGATACTGACTGTTGACCTAATATTTATCCATATTCCATCACATCACCACCTAGTTTCTGAAATAAATATATAGACAATGACAGATATTGAAAGTACATGCATACATACATAAATCATGCCTATAGCCCGAAAGGGTAGGCAAAGGTGAATTAAACACCCACTATTCGCCAATTAAGTTGGTCCCGTGTAATACGTGGCGAGCCTATTGCCATCTATCGAGCACGTAAATCGCAGTATATTGCTAGGTTGTAGAGGATTGCTGCTACCCATTACTCATCGCTGTTTACCTTCAGTTGTCTTGTACGACACCCACGGGAGAAATGGGGATGGTAACAATTATATTCTGCTCTGTCTGAATGTAAAGTAATATTTAACTAACCTGGAAAATCCCAGTTGCTAAATACCGCAATGTTATTACTTCAGGGGCATTGGCAAGCCTGTCCTGATTCGGTGCTTTTTAAATCAGGTTCCAAACTTGGGAGTAAAGTATTATTTACTGCCTGGAGTGTAAATCTGTACCTTGCATGAAATTCAAGCACATAGTGAAAGTATCAGAATAGTCGCGTAAATAGAATCTAGGTTGTGATTGTCTGAACCTTCTTACGTAATCTGTAAACTCCACAACGTAATTTATTATAAATTATTATTGAAAATATCACTATGAATGCACTGAAATATAATTACAAGTATTACAACAAAAGATAACCCTACTTTTGAAATGTCAAATAGACGTCACATAAGACCTAAGTAAGGGTCATCGGTTACTCAAAATTTAAGTTTCATTAGCGTCACTATTGACCCATTATCTGACTCTGAGAGGGAATTTTATTTTAAGTTTACTTAAATGTCATTTAATGATCATTAAGTCGACTCTGAGTGCGGCAGTAAGACGCACAGCATTTAAACAACTACTTATGTACAGTATTCATTGTTTGCAGTATTAAAATATTTAACAAAAGATAAATATTTAAAAAGATAGTTATTATCCCCATGACAAAAACTATCCGGGCTAACCTTTTGTTATAATATTTTTTTTGAAGCATGAATTAGTAGATCTACAGAACCAGGTTTATAAAAATGGGTACCTACATACAGAATAACAATAACCTAATAAAATTTTATGTGATATGTTATCGTATCACATAAAAATGGTATGGGATTTTTCTAATCTAATTAACACAGCCACAGTAATTAACAGTTCAATTCTGTACTTTATGTAGTTCACTTTGTACTGTTGGCCAATGTACTGTGTGCGTCTGTGAACTCAAAAAGATAAGCAGTTTGTGGAGAACCTGTTATAAAAACCGAGGTAGGAGGAGAAGGTATTAAAAGCGAGTAAGAAGACACTAAAGAGTGCAGAAACATTTTTAGGAGAAGTAAATGCAATGGACTGTGGAGTGCATAATCATCAATCAATAAAGATTTATTATTATTTTAAGGAGAACTAAAAGTAATGAGGCTGGTCAGAATGTGAAATTAATTATACTGAAACGTCAAACGTTATGCAGCAATGAATTCAATGAACGTAACAACAGAACAGTATCTTAACGATACTACCGACTCAGATGAAGATGAAGACACGATTGATTTTTTTCAATTTTTAGTGCATTACATTTATATGGAAATCACATCAAGCAGCATCGTCATGATATTCACAGGAATGGCCGTACTGACAAGCGCCATGTCGTGGTATCTGATCACAAAATGGCGGACGTATCGAAATTACGTATTTGTCAACTTGAGTCTATCGGCTTTTTTAGGCAATTTATTCAAGATAATGTCAATGGTCTCACTGTTTCAACGCGCATATTATTTAATATATGAAATTTATGTGTTTCTGGGAGTGGCCTACAATCTATGGTTGCTTATAATGTGTGTGATGTTCTATTCGGATATAGTGAAAATATATCCGCGGCCTTTTACCAGACGTTATTTAAAAAGCGCTTTGCTGGGATGGGGTGTTCCCATATCGACAATATTAACCCTTCGTATCCTTCCACTGATGGGTGTGCACAACAAGTCGTTACACAGGACTGTAACGGAGATTTTTACAGGTATTCCAGTGCTGATACTGTTCGTAAACTTCATTTTATACATCAAAGTGGTTTGTTCCTTGGCCCGGACCAGTAACATAAGGCGTTCCAATTCGTACGTTTGTTCAAAACTTCAGGTGGCCGGATTATTGTTTCTGATGAGTGGCTCCGCGTCGGTAGTTCTCACTATAGTTAGCGACGGCGGCTCTCACTCTGGGTTATTCACTATTTTCGTAGAGAACCTAACCTTCTTTCCAAGCATCGCGGTGTCAGTGTACATCTTTATGTCAAAGTCTAATCGCAATACGTGGAATGAGTATTATAATTCTAGAACTATGAATAGTGCTAACACTACAACGACTTCATCGAGTAATGTATAATGTTGTAATAAATAAATTGGTACAAAACATTGTTTTAGTTCACTTTTTGATACCCAGTATTTCGATGTCCAAAAGTTACGGCCGTGCGAATGGGTGTTTGTATCAATTAATAGCTTAGATTTGGAGTTAGGAACTTTCAGTTCGAGCCCAGCGAATGGAGTGGTTATTTGATATCGTTTATTTAAATTTCAAACAACTTTATAAGCCTTTGCATTGTAACAACTAGGGTAATACTAATTAGACTTACACATGTAATTCGGTGTTTTATTGTTGCTATTATCTATTCGGACGAGACGTTTCCTACACAATACATCCATGAATTTAAGATCAGATAGAAAATTTTAAAAAAGAGCCAGGTCAACCAATTCTTTGTATTTTTTAAATAAAACTTCTGTGTAGACATCATCATCATCACCAGCCTTTTAATGTCCCAACTGCTGGGGCGCAGGCCTTCACTATGGATGGAAGAATATGGTGAGAATGGCCCATAACCCACCACGCTGACCCAGTGCGGATTGCTGATAGACGATTACCGTTAAAACGCCAGCCGTCAGACAAAGTATTATTGGTATAATAATAGGGGTTAAAGTATGAAAATGCCGATGTTCCCTCATTATTTAGTAGTAGTGTATAATTCCTTAAAAACAATAGTTATGTCCATTATTCTTTTTTATTTTAAACTTCATTTTAAGAACTTATATTTATGTATAAAATTTTATCTTATTTTATTATATTATCCTATAGCTTAATGTTGTCTAAATATACCCACAAAATTATATAAAATTTAGATTTGTGGTTCTTTAAAAATCACAAATATGTTTGTATGGAAAAATGAATTTTCGCTAAATAGTCCACAGTACCCCTTCCTGCATAATGAGAGTTTGGGTTAAGTGCTGTAGGAAAAAAATTTTGAAATCAATACCTTATAAGTTTGATTGGTATATTCAATCATGGATAAAGTAATATTTTCTTATATTTGCACGTGCACTACACATTTGAAAAAAAACAACTTTTATGGATAAGACTCGCGTATAAAGGTGTTTGGCAATTTAATTTTCCCCCCGTGACCACAGCCGCTGTAAAGTGATCGAAACGTCGGGTAAATAATAAAATGCCAAACACCTAATTATACGCGAGTCTTATCAATAAAAGTTGTTTTATTTCAAATATTAATAAAGTATTTCAAAATTGTGGTTTTATAAAAAGCAAACAAAAGTCAGAAATAATTTATGTCTAAATTCAAATTCATTCTTTGGTGTTCGGTTCGGTTCGGTTTCTCGCTCATGATCCTATGATTCTATAGCTCGTCAAGAGGAAACGGTTCTCATAAATACTATATCATAACGAGAGAAAAAAAATAATAGGGTCAATTCTGACATAATTATTTAAACTTAAAACTAAATTTAAGATCAGTCTCTCCTCTTCATTTTGTATTGAGAATGAAAGAGAAAAACTGTTGTCAAATTAATCTTAGGTTTAGAGAACCATTGTCAGAATCGACCCTATTATCTATTAAGAAATATTATAAATTACATACATACATAAATCACGCCTTTATCCCCGAAGGGGTAGGCAGAGGTGAAGTAGCACCCACGCATCGCTATGTTAGGTCCCATGTAATAGGTGGCTAGCCTATTGCCATTTATCGGGCACAAAAGTCGCAGTACTATTGCTAGGTGATATAAGAGGAACGCTGCTGCCCATTCCTCATCACTGTTTTATCCTTAGTCGCCTTGTACGACACCCACGGGAGAGATTTGGGGTGGTGACAATTGTATTCTACTCTGCCGTCACCACACGGCACTTATTTCTTCGACTTATTTCTTGGACCCACAAACACCGTACCGTACTCACATGCCCGCATTTCTCCCACACAGAGGCAGAGGCAGATACGATCCTTAAGACGAGATTCCACCAGTGTGCTGACCTGTGCGGCACAGCGCAAACCACCGTTTGGTGGCGTCCACCACAATAAAGGTCTCGTTGCTCGCTAAGCTGCGCAACACTTCACAATGTCTCTGTAGGTGGTTTACTGAAAAAGTGAATTAGAATGCCCAATAAACACCTACTGGTGACATTGGCGCTGTGCTACACAGTTCATTACACAGGTGTAATCTCGCCTTTACATACTTCTTTCGTTGTATTAAATATCTCATAAATGTTCGCATGCATTACCGTCGGTTCCGGTTAGGTACTCTTGCTTGACCTGCCCTTTTTTTAATGAACTTCAAAACAAAGACAGCAAATGAGTAATGGGCAGTAGCATTCCTCTTGTAACAGCTAGCAGAGTACAGCGATTTACGTGCCCGATAGATGGCAATAGGCTCGCCACTTATTACATGGGACCTAGCTTAATTGGCGAAAGTGGGTGTTAATCCACCTCTGCCTTTGGGGATATAGACGTGACTTATGTATGTATGTCAATGTAATAGTAACACACAAACACCGTGCCGTTACTCACATGCCACACATATCTCCCACGGGGATAAGCGCAGAGATTACTTCTTTCGCTGTATCAAATCTCTCATAAACGACCTCACGCATTACAGTCGGTTCCACAACAGCAAGAAGTGAACAGTAAACGTCTTCACAGGTCAGAGTTCTACGTGAGCGTGTACTATATTAGGTCTCATTTAGGCGCGTTTTCCATCAGGCATGATCGTGGCCAAACGCTCTGCCTATTTAAATAAAAAAAAAACGCCAAAGTTCTGGGCCAGAAATCCTTCAAAACGCCTCGTTGAGACTCCACAAAGGTTGGCGGCAAATGGACTCGCAACGCGGTGGCACTCGAGCCGCCAACCACTCCGCTTGCTGCTAAACGGTTTCACCCAAATACATGCGGAGTAAGCAATTTTGTTTTCAATATGGCGGCGGTTTTTTCTGTCATCAGTGTCCCTAGCCAACGCATAGAATAGTAGATTTTCCATCAAGTGCACAAAACGAATCATTTTTGCCCGAGACTTTTAGCAGCCCGAGCTGAAGGCGAGGGCTGATAGTAATGTCGAGGATACGAGTTAGAAACTCTGCTTTTCACTTCGATTGCGAGGAAATAAAACAGAAGTTTATCATAACATTTCTTAAAATACAAACTAAAATTAGTACAGTTTTGAATACTGAAGGAAATTGTTTTTCCCATTGATATTAGGCTTGGGCTGCAGACCTATATAGCCAAGTATTAAATTAATTTTGAAATAATAATTTTGGTAAATTAATTTAATAACCTACCGTACCTACTTGAATTAAAATTTTAATATCTTTTATGTCTTAAAAACACATTGGGCAAATAAATTTAAGTAAATATTTTAAAAAGCAAATTCTATCTCATAATTTCTTATTGTGTTTGGCTGCATGGCTCATTTTCTTTGCCTTAATATAGACACATTTATGAGTAGATACGAAAAACAAATTTTCACTTCTCATGCTCTGAAAGTGTTCATTTGTGCAGGATATAGGCTGCACAAAATCGAATTTTGTGCTCTAGAGCATTAACGTATCTACTCATAAATGTGTCTACATTAAGGCAAAGAAAATGAGCCATGCAGCCAAACACAATGAGAAATTCAGAGATAGAATTTCTTAATATTTACTTAAATTTATTTGCCTAATGTGTTTTTTAAGATATAAAAGATATTAAAATTTTAATTCAAGTAGGTACGGTAGGTTATTAAATTAATTTACGAAAATTATTATTTCAAAATTAATTTAATAGTTAGCTGTATAGGTCTGCAGCCCAAACCTAATATCACTGGGAAAAACTTTTCCTTCGGTATCCAAAACTATACTAATTTTAGTTTGAATTTTAAGAAATGTTATGATAAACTACTGTTTTATTTCCTCGCAATCGAAGTGAAAAGCAGAGTTTCTATCTCGTCCACAAAACCATTTTTGTCCGAGACTGTCATGACTGTCAGAATGTCGGGAATATTCGAGATTCGTTTCGTGCACTTGATGGAAAATCTACTATTATGAAACAGACGTATTACGGAGAAAACAAAACGTCAGTTTCGTACTTTTGAATTCTATGCGTTCGAATAGATTGGCCACTTGGCTAGGCCCTCAGTATATATAACACAAGTGCTTATGCTACTTACTTTGTTTTACTTACTTTTTATGAATATTATAGCAAAAACTATTTCTACTTTATTTACAGCAAAAACTATTTCTGCTGCGGTGTCCAACAGCAAACGAACATTTAATCAAGAAGCCTGCGTATGTGCCGTCTTGACCAAAACGTGTTTGCGAATGCGAAAGGCTAGATGATAGGTGTGAGTGTAAGAAATATTTATTTAATTATCCATTCATGGTGCTTCTACACGGTGCAAGTAGCTGGAGCAAGCACAGGCGCGAGCTATTTGCGCAGGCAGCATGGTCAAGTTACTCGTGCGTGCTGCCCGCGCGAGTAGGTACTTTATGTATGGGTCTTGTTC
The DNA here is from genome assembly GCA_963931975.1 of Cataclysta lemnata. NCBI lineage: Eukaryota > Metazoa > Arthropoda > Insecta > Lepidoptera > Crambidae > Cataclysta > Cataclysta lemnata. The sequence goes on along the minus strand of OZ008354.1, from coordinate 13,678,262 downwards.
GGTTCAGCAGTAGATCTGCGCAAGTAACCCGCGCGCAGGCTACTTGCCCATGTTATCGAGTCGCTGGTCTCGCTGCAATCGTTTACACGATTGAACTGCGTGAGTGCTTCAACATGCGCAAGATACGTGCACCGTGTAGAAGCACCATTATGATTTACGAACAAGTTTCAGAGCGAGCGCAGAAGAGATAAGAAATTTAACGTGATGTATTTTTAATCTGTGCGAAGAAGGCGACTAACAATTTAATGGAGGCGTGAAGCGAAAAAGTCTGTTACCCATTTATTAGAAAAATGAATAAATGATATAAGAGACCGTTTATGCGTTGCATTAGCAAAGTTTAAGAGTATACTTTAACACGATTCGTACAATCATACTAATCATACTTAACATATAGCCCAAAATAAGTAGCATAAGCACTTTAGATTCATTCTTTATTTATTTCAAACACTTACTAATTTCATATGAGTGGCGTATTTGCTAGAGAAATCTCCAATACAAAATTGTTAAGAAATCCAGTTTTTTTATTAATTTTCAAATAAAAATTTCACTTTACCTTCTTTTATATTGTCAAACATTCGAGTTGTCTTGTCCAAATATTAAAAATTGTACATGTAACCTATTTAATCTAGAAATATTGTGTTTAATGGTCGCCTTCAGCTCAATATTCCGAGGTATATCGAATTTGACCATACACACCCTTATTTCATGCTGTTATAACCGAGACGGATGTACAATCAAATTGGGGCTCCAATCTCATCGCATAGCGTGTTTCTGAAAGCTTCCTCGTATATAATAATTCAACGCTCTCCGTAGTAAATATCGGATACAAAAATTTTATGTGTATATATAAATATAGTATAAGAGTACCTAATAATATATATTTTTGTATATCTATGTAATAGATCTGTTATATTCAATTTTATTGTGCCTAAAATCACATTGGTGCGGTGACGGCAGAACAGAATACTGTTGTCACCTCCCCTTATCTCTACGGTGAGTGTCGTACTAGGCAACTAAGGGTTAAGACAACGTTCCTTTTATATCACCTAGCAATATACTGCGACTTACGTGCCCGATGGCAATCGCCTACTACATGGGACTTAACATGATTGGCGAAACTTGGGTGTTTATTCACCTCTGCCTACGCCTTCGGAGATATAGGCCTGCTTTACGTGTGTATGTGTGTGTATCTGACATTTGACAAGAGACGGTCGTCACGCTGTTTTCTCTGTAATACGTCAGTTTCATTTGTATTCTATTCGTTCAAAGTCAAAGTCAAAATTCATTTATTCATATCTGGTATGATTACAATACACTTATGAATCGTCAAGACCCTAGATAAATCAATTGGTCACTTGTTTCGAGGGGTAGACCTGAGGGGCTACTCTTTAAATTAATTGGAATCGGTTTTGTGTTGCCGTCTCTCTCAACCGTTGCTATCATACCTAATCAGTGAGAGTGACTGGTGGACTAAGACGATTGCAATCGGCTTGCAGAATTAGGTCGTTAATTTTAATATTAAAGTAAAAACTATTTATGCTTTATTTCTACTATATTTACATGGCAGCGGTGTCCAACAGCAAATGAACATTTAATCAAGAAGCCTGCGTATGTGCCGACTTGACCCAAATGTGTCTGCGAATCGATACGGGCCACGTTTGAATACGCGAGGCGCGCTCTGCTCCCGCCTTTAGTTACAATGGCTCTGCACTTGGCTTCGGCTGCTTTTGTTGCCGACAGTAGCTCTGACACCTACACGACTTTTGTTACTGTAACAATAGTCTTTTCAAAAAAGTAAAAAAAGTTTGGTTATAAAATACACTATGTTTTAAGAGGAAAACGATAAAATTTTTCATCCCGTACATAGTCCAATTTTAATGAGTTTTGGATATGTTGTGAATAAAATATAAAACTATGTTTGTAGGCTTATATTATCAGTTATACAATGATTTAAATCTTAAGCTAATTATCAATTTGGCTATGCGGAGAGAGGAACGGCGGGGCCATTGATGCATATTCACAGGATAATTAAAATAATAAATACATACCGCGGTGTCAATTGTACCCTGCGGCCGTGAGTAAAATCAAAATATTATTAACGAATTTTGGAGTTTTCATGGAAACTAAGCCTACTTTCCACGAATTTACGGTTCCAAATGCCAAACCGCCACATCGGCTAATAATACGAAAAAGGCACTTTCATCTTTTGAACGAGATCGGCAGAATAACTGAGAAAGATTGCAATTTTTACAATGTATATCGTGGCAAGAAAAGTTCGAAAAATTATAGTCTTGATGCGGGAATCGAACCCGCGTCCACTGCAATCCGGGCAGGTGCCTAAACCTGGTGCCGGGTAGGTACTTTTATTTGTCTAACTTTTATATAATGTTCAAATTAAAATCAATATAGTAAATTGAATTTTTTATAGATATTGAAAAAATATAGCATTCGCCCCTACCATCGATCACTTCTTTACGCAGAGATCACTTCTTTCCACTTGCTACGATCCTTAAATACTTCTTTCCCTTCATCCGATCTCTTCATACATGCCCGTAGGCTTCGGGTACTCTTGACCTGGCCTTTTTTTAACAGGCCTTCAATTTGATTATGAAAGATTCGCCTAGAAAGGGCCTTTCCCTTCCCATTTCTCCATTCACTTCCGCTACATGAATCCTTTTGACTTTCTCTTTTCGTTTTTCGACGTCACGTGTTCCGACGTAACCAAACCATGCGAGCATGCCTTAATATTTACAAGATTTTAAAAGGGACTATTTATAGTGCCTACGAAAGAAATTGTACAATGCTCACCAAACCTTAACGACAAACTTTGGTGAGCATTTGTCCTTTTTTGGTGAGCATGTATCCTTTTTTGTAGGTTAGGTTGTTTATTTAAGCACAAGCCTTTTTTGAATAACTTTGAATTGGGTATTCCCGAGTTATGTCCTATTACAGTAGAAAGCCAAGAGCCGCGCGCCAGGTGTGTTCAATCGGCTCCCGCGCTGGAGAAATGGAGGGTGAAACTAGCTGATTCCAGTTTTTATCCAATATATTAAACGCTCGCGGCAACATTTTCCACGTAACTTAAAGCAATAAAGGGCGTTTACACAAAGAAAAAAGTTCGAACGCGGCGTCAAAATAGGATTTTGTCGTAATCAATAGTGTTTGCGTGTTTGCGACTTACCTAACTGAACTTCGTCTCGGGCAGTTTACAGAGTTATTTTAAGCCAGTCTTTTGGGATCCAATCTAACACTAAATACGACTGGATTAACATCTTATGTAGACTAAATTTCTGACTACAAATCGAACCAGTGCCGTATGGTGACGACAGAGCAGAATACAATTGTCACTCTCTCCTCCGTGGGCAGCAGCATTCCTCTTGTACCACCTAGCAATGTGCCTGATAGATGGCAATAGGCTCGCCATCTAGTACATGGGACCTAGCTAAATTGGCGAAATGTGGTTGTTAATTCACCTAGGCGTGATTTATGTGTATGTATATCGAACCACATTTACTACTTTCTTGCGTCAACATCAACTTCCGAATCATTACGAAGAAAATTTCCGTTTGAGAGGAACGCTGCTGACCATTACACATCGCTGGTTTTACCCCTAGTCGCCTTGTACGACACCCGCGGGAGAGATAGGGTTGGTGTGGCCAATGTATTCTACTATGCCGTCACCACACGGCCTTAGTCGTTTGCGTTATCAAAACACGCAACTACACTATTTTAATAGCAAAATTATACTTCAGACCGTAGAAAATACACATTTCCCAAGCAAATTAAACTGTTCAGCAGATCAAAGTGACACGGGGCCGGCTGGGGGATCATAATTAATAATAACAGAGGCACAACTCGAGATCCAATCGTATTGAGGTATGCGTGGGAAGATGGAAGTTCGGATGACAGTCCCTATTGGACATGGCATGTCCGTCTTCAATCTTCATTTATTCAACATCGTAAGACAATACATGGAGAAGGTTAGAGGGGAACATTAATTCCAAAGGAACTTATTGTTTCTACCTACATAAATTACGCCTCTTTGTCCCTGAAGGCAGTGATGTATTAACACCTACACTAAATATAAAAGGGATTGGATGATTCGGCGACCTCTGTCTGGTGCGAATGTAAGAGGAAACACTGCTGATATTATATCGGGATGTGGGCGTGATTTGTCTGTATATATACCAAACCAACCATGCCCACATCCCCGAAGGCGTAGGCAGAGGTGAACTAGCACCCACGTTTCGCCAACAATGTCAAGTCATGTAATAGGTGGCGAGCCTATTGCCATTTATCGGGCACAAAAGTCGCAGTGATTTGCTAGCCTAGGTGGTATAAGAGGAACGCTGCTGCCCATTCCTAATCATATTTAGATTTATCCTTAGTCGCCTTGTACGACACCCACGGGAAAGATTTGAGGTATTACTCGGTTAAAATATTTTAGACCTGGCTAGAATGTGAAGGCCCTCCCCATTTCCGACGCAACACCTTTAAATCAATCACTACAGGGTGAAATCGAAAAGAATCGACAAATTTTTATGGGGTTTCTAGTGCTATTAAACATTATATTTTTAAGGTTTAAAAACAAATTTAGGTAGACAAAAACAAGATCAATATTTTACTTTTCTTTTACTCGAAACTGGTAAATATACACACAGATAAAAAACATAAAACAACAAAAAAATTAAATATAAAATTTATTTAAGAAAAATATTAAATTAAATTCTTAATATTAAATAAAATTAAATAAATCGTTCGTAATTCGCGGGTTGCTAAGCGGACGGGTGCGAGTGGCTAGGTAGTAGAACGCTGTAGGTACACTATTCGATTTTAATTTTAACATTATATAAATGTTAGAAGAATTAGTACAAAGATTTTGGTGGTTAGAAAAAGAATTTCGAAAAATTATGATCTTGAGGCGGGAATCGGGGGGAAGTGGTTAAAATGTCCTGTAAAATTTTGTCGACCGATTTCAAATTCACCCTGTAGGAATCAATAATAACGGAGGGAGTAAGAGAAATCGAAGTTAATAGTGTTACTTGTTTTGCACACCGGCACCGTACAGAAACGTCGACGTGACCAACCCGCACTGGGCCAGCGTGGTGGGTTATGGCCCAACCTCCCTATATTCTTCCATCCACAGGGAAGGCCCGTGCCCCGGCAGTGGGGACATTAAAGGGCTGGTGATGACGTTGATAATGTCATTACATTCATACATCAATACGCGACGACAACAGGAATACATATCACAGGGAGCTCTCATCAGCCGTATCCCGCCGCAGCCGTGCGCGAAATCTCCAATTACACTTCAGCTCCATAAAGCCACCCTATTGTACACTAAAAACATATAAATTTCAACCGTATCGCCTTGTAATAGATGTTAAGTGGCCCGCGTTGCCAGGTGGCGAGGTTAAGTCGGTTTATTATTATTGTTCTTGGCGTTTGTCGAGAGGAAATTGTATAAGGGGTCGATGAACTTGCTTCCGGGGTTGGGAGGTGAGGGTTAGGTTGTGCACTTCGAAATATAACCGGTACGAATGATAGCGCACTGAAATTAAACAAAAATCCAAAAGATTTTTGACATCAATTAAACTGAAGCAAGGCGTTTGCTTATTAACATGTAAATGAATAAAGCTTAAAGAGAAATCGTAGCGTTGGTAGAATTTTTTTTCGCATTAGCAGTATTCTTACCTGAGATTGATTAATTAGACGATAACGATTAATTACACGATATTGACTGCTACATGATCACAAACAATCTTATCTATTATTTATAGTTTTATTATTTATTATTGAGACAGGCATGTTTGATACTTTTGTTTGTTTTGTTGTGTTGTCGCAATAAACGTTTCGTTCTTTCGTTCTGTTATATCGGATATTCCTCCTTTGTAGTCCAACTAACATTAAAATACCGAGAGAGCATTCTAAAGCATACCTGCGTAAACTTGAAACTAAGTTAAATCACATCTTACATTGCCTTGTCTCGAGTTGGATAAACGTTTATTGCCGCAGCTTAGGCAGCATACGTGTGTGGGTGAATGCATAATGCAAGTGCCAGGATACACAAATTAAAATATATTTATTTGCAGAAAGTAGTTCTTGTATATTAGCTCAGTGCTGTGTGTACTAAGACTAAAATATTTTTCTTTTATTTAGCTAGATCACATTTCTATGAACGAATCAAATCCACTATCCAATCTATCTATGATCCATTACAGAAAAAAGTAGATTCTATTTCCAAATCAAATCTAAACCGTTGAATGATAACAATCCATTTTATCAAGTAAATAAGCCGGTTGTCTGCGAAACATGAAAGACATGAAGACCTCCTTCGAATTCTATTTATAGAAATATTAGGCGTTACCAAAAGGATTTCTCATTGATTATTAATATTAAGTTTGTGTGTGGGCCGGGGAGGAAAAAGATAAATCCATTGGGCGTAAAAGGGATGTTTGATAAAAAAAGAATCCGAACAGAGCTGAGTAACCACAGAACACGTGTGTTGCTTTATGTCCAATATTCATTTTTCTAGGCGAATACGCTTAGTATTAACGTTAGGTACCTATATTTTAAAAAGGTTCGTAGTGATACCTACTTCTAAAAATTATCTTTACAGGGTGATAAAAGATAACTTTCAAGTATTCTTTTTATCTTCTCTGATATAACAAGAAACAAATTTAAATGAGCAAACATTGCCTAATAGTTCGCGCGTTGTAGGAAGCGTCCTGTTAGAGCAGGCAACAAATACAAAACTAGGATCTGTGTGAGTGGGATAGATCAAAATATGCATGAAATTAATTTCTTATTCACTCCTCTCGCTATTATACAATCTTCTTTATCCTCTCTATACAATCCATCCACAAACACATTGGTCTTAACGTGACCAAACTTTCAAATCACTTCCAAATCATCATCATCATCACCAGCCCTTGTCCCCACTGCTGGGGCACGGGCCTTCCCCATGGATGGAACAATATAGGGAGAAACACCATAATCCACCACGCTACCTCAGAGCGCATTAGTAAGTATTAACGAACGACTGCAGCGGCCGGGACCAACGGCTTAAGAAGCCTTCCGAAACACGGAGGAACTCGAGATAATGTATTTTTGGTCACTATCCAGGCCTAGCTCGGAACGTGGACAAAATCTCGCTCCATCACTTGGCAGTGTTTTGTCTCGGGGTGTAGTCGGAGTTAGAGCGAGAGCAAAATATTTTCTTTTCCTTCTTCTCCCTGCCCTGTTCCCAGTCCATCTGGGGTCGGCGCAGTATGTTTCCTCTTTCAATCATATCGGTCAGACGTCATCAAGCCATCCACTCCCTTTTGATTCATATCATCCATCACACCGTAAAGGTGCCAGTGATGAATGAATGTATAGAAAAGAGACGAATGAACGGAGAAAGTGATTGGAATGACAACATTCCAATCCATACTGCTCAAAGTTTTGGCTTAGGTTTTGCAGCCGGCCGCCTGCCTGACACTAACTTGGGTATGCTGTTGTTGGTGGTTTGCCCTTGGAGATTTTCTCCACGTCCCGTGCTACGAGGGCTGATACTTTCAAACACGAAAAATAAAATACGCGGTGCGGTTGCTCGCGTGTTCTACACCGTGTATGAACGACCTTGCCGAGGCGGGAATCGAATCAGGGGTAATGGCCCATAAATCAACGGCTTTGTATCAATTACGCGAATGTTTCGCTGGAAATATTTTGGTGATTTATTCGTTTCTTTATTTTTTATTTTTTTCATATTCGGCGACTGCGTCGGTTTGTAGCTGTGTATATGGTATGGTTTGGAGGTAGTTTGAAATTGAAATCTGAAATTGAAATTTGAAATCGAAATGAATTTTTATAGCCGTGGTGTATACTGATTATATGGGGTATGTCACCATGATTATAGCATCACATTCAAGGTGTAAGTGCTTTCAAACAGTAAACTTATAAAAACCATATTTAAAAGAAAACCGTGTGGTGACAGTAGAGTAAAATACAATTAACTAAAGCTGTCTTTTATGTCATACAAGGTGACTAGAGGTCACCTTGTGTAACATAAAACACAGCTATGAGTAATGGGCAGTAGCGCTCCTCTTATACCACCTTGCAATAAATTGCAGTAATTTACGGGCCCGATAAATGGCAATAGGCTCGCAACCTATTACATGGGATGGGATCTGACATAATTGCGTTCTTATGTTAGTTGTAAAAATGCCAAATCGAATGCACTCCCTGCCCATTGCTACAAAACCCTCTCTGCGCGAGTACACACCCGTAGCATAATGTCGTAGTAAACTGCTACGGCCAAATCGTAGTGACGTAGCTTAACGCTACGCCGGCGTAGCAGAAGCGTAGCGTGGCGTACAAGAAACGTAGCGTTACCTAATAAAATATTTTCTTTTTTTACTGTCTTAAGACAACGTGGCCTAATCTTTTAAGCCGTGGGTTTGGCGCGTAATCCTGAAACGATCCAATTCAATTAGTATGTCTGTTCTGTTGTGCGCGTCGGTAAGCATCCTTTCGTGCGTGTTAATATAAACGATATAGATTATCGAAGGCGGGATTATTCTATAGTATAATGCTTATTGAATAACAAAGCGACACATCCCCAAATAAACATTTCATTCGCAACAGTGTCGGCTGTTGCTAAGCTCATACTAAGCCCTTAGTAGGAAATGTTTCATTGGTAAAATTAAAAGCTTATTAGCAGCCAGAAAGGGTTCTGTCGCACAAGGCGACTAAGGTTAAAGAAAGTGATGAGTAATAGGCACCAGCATTCCTAATAACATCTAGCAATATACTGCGATTTGCACCTGGATTGATAGATGGCAATAGGAGACATGGGAGCTAACATGACTGGCGAAACGCAGGTATTAATTCACCTCTACCTGCCCCTTCGGTTACAGATAGGCGTGATATATTTATGGTTCATAGGTAAACGTAATGTCACCCGGCAGTGTATAGGAATCTTCAAAGGAAAGAACGCACTGGCCTTATGCAAAGGACTGTCACATCTCCTCTACCTACCCTCATTACATCGGCGCGAAAGGGGTTCGGAAATTTAACGAGCACACTCGCGCGCATAAGAAAGCGTGTACGCGGCCATAACCCACCTTCCCGCGTGACGTGAATATTCAACAGGTCCATCCGAGACGTGTTTGTGAACAAACAGAATCCTAAGGGCGCTCGCCCACGGCGACTTTTTGTAACGACGCTGTTGCGCGCATCGTTAACACGCGAAAGCATCGCTACTATAGTCCGACAACTTCATGCGCGACCCTCCTGCTGTACGAGACGGTGGCGGGTACGGGGCACTCTAGATGCTAGCGGGGATCATCCAGAGGGCCCCGTCCCCGCCACCGTCTCATACCGCAGGAAGGTCGCGTTAGATCTTATCGGACTATAACGCACGTTAGTCGCATTTGGAATGCGCTACAGCATCGCGACTGTATCGTTGCAAACGCGCGACGTGTCAGACGACATCGGGGTGAGAACGGTGCGAGGGTGGCGTGTGAGTGAGAAACGAGCACGACGGAAGCGCGCCAGTTTCGTGACTGAATCATGGTTACGTGGGCGAGGGCACACAGCTAGCGACCGCGTCGCGACTGTATCGATACGAACGCGCGACAACATCGCTACAAAAAGTAGCCGTGGGCAAGCGCCCTAATATGGAGGGCCCGATCAATCAGACATCGCGAAAAAGATCCGACTTATCGGAGATCTTTTATCGGAGTAGATTAGTTATGATTCGAGTCTCACTTCCGCACACACAAACACACACAAAGAGAGTTGCGAATGACAAATTGGAAATGAATAAATGTCGATATCACGATTCCTGTCACGACCCTATTAGACATGTGTTATTTTAACTCGCATGTACATTTTATCGTAATATGTAATGTATAACACATATTCTGTTGCATATCGTTTCGAAAATTTAGGAAACGTCACGACTAAGGATCATTCTATGAAACTAATAATAAAGTGTGATCATAAAATGTATACGTACACAAACAACTTATGATACGGCGGTACAAATATTAATTAAGGAAAGGCGATGTTTCAGACTGTACTTGTACATTATATTTAAAAACGAAAAAAAATAAATGATTCTGGGAATTTGCAACTAAATATAAATAATGTATTAGTGTTTAGCTTAAAAATCACATACATCTGCAAGTACCCATCTTATGTCAAATAAAATACACCGAAAGGTAATTTTCCACCAGAGTGACGAGACGAGACGAGGCGCGAAGAGAATTGAAATCGCGACTGTCAAACAACAGGCAACGTTTGCGATAACAGCGGCCACTTCCTACAAACTCGGCAATCAAACTTTGGAACACTGCGTCTCGCGTGTGCGAATGTGGAGATAGTTTTCAACTCGCCATATGTCACGTTACGAGAGTTTAGGATAAGGGATCGCAGGGTTGCCTCTACCGACAAAATATACTATATTTCATAATACGGAATGTATTCTACTCCGCCGTGTGATGACGGCAGAGTAGAATACAATTGTCATCACCCCAAATCTCTCCCGTGGGTGTCGTACAAAGCGACTAAGGATAAATCAGTGATGAGGAATGGGCAGCAGCGTTCCTCTTATAACACCTAGCAATGTACCTACTGCGACTTTTGTGCCCGATAAATGCCAATAGGCTCGCCACCTATTACATGGGACCTAACATAATTGGCGAAACGCGGGTGCTGGTTCACCTCTGCCTACCCCTTCGGGGATATAGGCGTGATTAATCCTCAAGGCGTGATATTTTCCCATTTTTCAAGTAAGCCGCGTGGGAAGCCTATTCAACGCTATTTAATGAGTAATCAAATAATATAGAGCGTCTTCTACAAGGAAAATGTAAATAAGTACCTACCTACTCTGCGTGTCAGATATCAAAGGAAATGCTAAATTATTTATAAAGTTCTATCGCTTTTAATATGACACTTTAATTGCTACGAAGGGCTGTAGGTGTAGGCTCTCAAAAGGAGATAATAGCGGACAATTTTGAGGGGCACATTAATTTTTTAAGATATTACGTCCGCATAATCTCCCAAGTGCTATAGGTATACCTAATTATAAATGTTTAACATTTTGAGGACTTGTTTAAGCTAAGCACATTTCAAATAATGAGATATTGTTTTAAAGTAGGGATGGTGAAAATGGACTCTACACAAATAGCCAATCTATTAAAACGAATAGAATACAAATGTATGAAACTGACGTATTACAGAGAAAACAACCTGGCGACCGTTGTGTCAAATGAAAGAGTAGCTGTCAAAAATTACATCTGTATTCTATTCCTTCTCTCTATATTATATCATTCATGTTTTTTTTTACATTATTTAAATGTATTAACACTGACATTATGTAATATTTTAACATTTGCTGAAATTTAATCCTGTGTGACATAGTTATAAATAACACAGAATTTGAGTAAATGATACTATCAATTATTATGTGTATAAATAAATCCATATGTAGCAGTAGGTCTGTGCCAGCCCTAAGCAAAGATTATATCGTCTTATGAACATAAAACATACTTTGCATCTGCCATAGAGTTTATTGTCATCTGTGCGCAACTAATGGCGAATTTATTATGTTGTTCCGCAAAGTTTTCAGATACCTATAATTCAAAGTTCTACCCCAGTTACATAAAACAGCTGCTTGTATTACACATATTTTAGAGCGACTCGAGTAATAATTTGTCTTTTCACACATTTCCAATGTTTAACGTTATTTCTTTGATGATTCATGTGTGTATGTAATCATACCTTACATGAATAAACCACATTTTAATTTTCATTTTATACTTATTTTTCAACTTTATTTAAACTAACCATTAGTTAAAATGTCGTGAAGTCAACTATAGGATAATCAACATTCCTATGAGTTGCGCTTTTTAATAACTTTTTTTCTCACATTCATGGCATACCGTCTCATAAGTTGTCCATACAACGACTTTTTGTCGTTGTATGGACAACTTAAGCAGCAATAGCAAAAAAAAAATCACTGCCTGCAATATTCCCAGACCATAAGGTCAATATCTAATCTACTTTAATGAAAACGCAAGATAACAGGCAATCAAACGGAAATTCTAATTACACTGCAGTGCGAAGAGATGAAGCTTTTCATCTTATTGAAATTAACATATTACTCAGTAAGCACAAAGGATGCCGCCACTGCACCTACTGCCCGCCCAATGTTTATAATTAACCCCTCCTCCCCCCTTTTCCCAAAAACAGAACTGGCTAGACCGACAAGGAGAAGCAGCTGGTGCTGTTTCACTCGCACACGGTGTAAAGGGCACCGCGATTTGCATACGTATCAAATCAGAACACACCTAACTGCATGGTAGATCATGAATTGGTTGAGTGGCAAATTTGCATTTTGAGAGGGTACCATTTTATATTTGTACGAGTTTTAATTAATAGTGTTATGCTATAAACATAAAAAGCCGTGTAGTGACGCCAGAAGCTCCACACGTCTTTTTTTAGTTCTTATTGTGCAAAATACTCTATAATGGGCAACACCGTTCCTAACACCAAGCAATATTACAATTAAAATGCCCGATACATGGCAAAATATATAAATTGAACCTTACTTACTATCTTATGGTGAAATGTGGCTAGGTATACATCCTTAATACCAGTTTGGGGACAAGCACGCGTAAAATGATCGAAACGTCGGGCTAAATAATAACAATGCCAAACACCGAAATATGTGCGAGTCTAATCCGTTAAGGTTGTTTTATTTCAAACAAGTCTGAAGTTTATTTCTGTTATTATTAAACAGGTACTAGATAATTGTAATTTTGTACAAGTTTAAACTAACTAGGTACATCACCTTTTGAATACAAACCGTATTTTTCCGAAGAAAACTGCGTACACCTTCCCACGCGTGACATACATTTTAGATAGAGAAGATAATCAGATCAGAAGATCAACTTAGGACAGCAAATTTCAAAATAGCAAACTGTGGGTAGTTCGAACTTTACCGTGAACAAATCGCAAGCTCGCGAGTCAAATGGGAGGCACAAAATTCCCAAAAGCAATTCGTGTAATAAGATTAAATATTATAATTAAATTATAATCCTTCCAACGGTATCCCGTATTAAATCAAGATGAGAGAGCTCCAGAGAAAATGTGTACTTAGAGAGTCGATTGTAATGAACCCACTCTGAATCATCGCCAAAAATATCACGTTAATCGTCTTATGGCAACTAATTGTGAAATCATTCGTTAATTACACAGCTTTTCATGCGAGAAGCCATTGTTTCAAGTCCCCTCCGAGTTCCCCTTTTCTATTCTTGGAGCGATCGATTTGAACCACGGGCCCCGTTTGGCGTATATTTTGCGTTTGCAACAGTTATTTCATAAAAAAGGTACGGTTTCTATACGCCATGATAGAAACGAGAGACAAAGCATAACTGCAATGGGATCACTCTGTATAATAATATACATACATACATACATACATAAATCACGCCTATATCCCCGAAGGGGTAGGCAGAGGTGAACTAGCACCCACGTTTCGCCAATTATGTTAGGTCCCATGTAATAGGTGGCGAGCCTATTGCCATTTATCGGGCACAAAAGTCGCAGTACATTGCTAGGTGGTATAAGAGGAACGCTGCTGCCCATTCCTCATCACTGATTTATCCTTAGTCGCCTCGAACGACACCCACAGGAGAGATTTGGGGTGGTGACAATTGTATTCTACTCTGCCGTCACCACACGGCATAATAATAATATGTCACCGGTAAATACCGTTAGATTATTATCTATCTGAATCGTAGCACAGTGCTTATAATTTAACGCGTTATATTTAGATAAGTTAATTTAGGTTCGTACATGAACTGAAGTTAACAGATAAATTGTTACGGATCGCAATTTTTCGTCGGGTTGAAATCAATATGTTAACAACCACAATACACGCGAGTTAAATCCGCTATTTTTTGTTTTATTCGAATGTACAGTGCTCGCAAATATAAGAGTAACCGATATATTTCCTTTCTTTTGTTTATTTGTTGTTTTATGTTTTTCAAATAGATAATTATAATTCAACAGTTACTGACTTACCAATCCGATTCTTCAAATCACAAGGCTCTGTAACAAAAAATACAATTTGTTAATATACGAGTATGTAACGACATAAAATGGGGAAGAAATTAATATGGCATTTATTGAATATCTATTAAAGTCGCGTGAAGCTATACCTACATTAAATATTAATGACCCGAACGCTCGCTGAATCACTATAGGTAGCAAAGACTAAGGTCAGACGCCTCATTAAAAACACACAAGACATGGTCTCGCCTGTCTGTCGAAGCTGCACTCAGTGCCATGACCCCTACGTGCTACGGCGTGTAGCGTGAATCGCGTAGTAATTGCTACGACGTAGGTAGCGTAATTTCTCTCCGATGGCGGCGATGCATATTGAAATCTTAAACGATAGACAATTTAGTAAGCATATAGATGTAATACATTTTATTCAAATGATATTAAATAAATTATTGTTGGAGGTTTTTTGTGTTCCTTTAAAACTATTGAAGTCCATAATACACAATTAACAGAATATCTATAGAACAAACCTCGCTGACATAAAAAAAATTACAAAATGTATAATCGAGATATATTATAGAATATTATTATTCACAGCATTAAGTATTAATGATACTAAATGTTGTGAGTAGTAACCATTTCAAAAGACACCTGTTTACGTGTGTATCACGCGCGAATATTTTCCACAACACAGTTCTAATTCAAACGTCTATTTGAATGGCATAAAGCATAAGTAACGTTTAATTTTGAATGGCAAGAACATGAACATCTTTGTTTCTGAAATAAACAGTTCTGTTTTTGAATCACTTTGTTATCACTCAGTCTTGCTATTTACTGAGTATATTTAAGCATAAGTTTATATTAAAAGACGGCTGTAAAAATAACTAAGCCACCCACCTCGTAATCAGTGGAGGTAGGACTGCCCACGCTCGCACCTGGGTTTAAGTAATAGGAATTAAGAATATATCTGTTCAGGCTAGAGGAGACGCCCTACAATAATACTGAAGTAACCCTTTATCTTTGGAACTAATGGCTTATTTACGCACAGACAAAATTAAAAATTTAACATAGTTTATAAGGATTGTAGTCAGGGGAGGTGTGCGTATTTCATGTGGGCCGTTTAATTAAAATTACAGGAATTGCGATATTGTTGCTAATGCATCAAACAAAAAATGCTAGCTAGAAAAAACCTGTACATTGCTATTTTTGATATAATTAAACAATTATTTTATATACATATAGTACGTTTATTATTACGTTTTATTATTCTGTCTTCAATATGAATTCATGATAACATATTCAACAAGAGACTAAAACAAGTCATATGTAACAAGAGATATTTTAGCTACTTATAGTTCGAGTGCACTCACCATTACTTGGGACCTATAAGATAGTTCATAAAACACGGGTGGTAATTCACCTCTGCCTACAATAAATAGGCGTGATTCATGAATCTATTCAATATTAACTATGTCCATATGTTTTAAACTCTTCTTTGTCCCTTTGTTTCAACAGATTTTTTGCGCGTCCATAAGTTATACGGTCATACATATGCAAGAAAGCTCCAGACACCGCAAGTTCGTGCCCGAGCTTAAACACGCCTAAGTGCACTCAGGTCATAACTTGGGTAGTGCTCTCTTCACTGAGTAGGTAGACTGACACTTCTATCAAGTTACGTGATATCGATGCATTTACGGTACACACGAGCACATTCGACGGGTAGACTGTGACATTAATATTGTTCATTGGCAAGTTAGAACCAATTATTTACTAGCGAAACAAAGTTCATTGTGTTGTAAGATGATTAACGAGCAAAATTGTCAAGCAATAAGTGTAATGTGTAAATTTAATTCAAACGAAAGCAGTATACTTCTTCTGCCAGCCCTGTTCCTCTGTTTCCCATAACAGTAGTCAGACCTTACCAAGCCATCCACCTCCTTTTGATTCATATCATCCACCACACGGAAAGGTGCTCGTGATGATTGAATATATAGAAAAGGGATGTAAAGGATCAACCAAGTTGAGAGACCGATGGAAGGCTGGGGATGATGATAACATAACATAATATTATCCTTTAATGTTTTATTTTTACAATAGTTGTCTAAATGCCGCACTCAGAGACGTCAAATAACGTAAAGGAGTACTTAACGTCAAAAAAGGTCTAAATTTGAATGAAAATTTTTGACATTAAATACTCATTAAAGTTAATTGATGTCTCTGAGTGCGGCAGTAAGTCCTAAATATTAATTCTAACATGATAGATGCTGTGTATGCACCTCTGTTACAGATATTAATGCACAACAAGTAGTTGTGCATTAAGCTAAGTTAATAGTAAGTTCTATTTTACAAGCGTCGAAATGTAACTGTGTTAGTGAACCATAATAATAAATAAAAAATTAACACAAAAAAATCAAACTTTTTCCTGCGGTCTCTCGCCAAGACTGTTATTTCTGTAGCCAAATAAACTTCGTTAAGCAATTCGGACGAACAAAAGGACCGGGCTCGAACAACTTTTCCACTTTCAGCTTACAAATGAGAAGTTAGTCATATTTTATTTTTGGCCGAGCGGAGTAATAAGAAGACTTAAGAACTAACTAAATGGGATTGTGTGAGTTAGCATTTTTATAAAGCTTTAACTCGGATTGTGTGAGTTAACATTTTTATAAGGCTTCATGGTCGATGTTATGTTAAAATCTTTATTATTAAAAAATAAACAAATAAACTTTTATTTGAAGAACTTTACAGTTGCCACATTTTTTAAAGCATTGTCGGAGGAAAAAACCAAAGTAATAATAAAAAAGTTACAAAACGAACTTAGAAAACTTTGTACAAAATAAAAACTTATTTTAATATCTTTACTTCGTTTTTATTTGATCTAAATTAATTTTATTTATATAATTTTATTCGTATATTTCACGCCTGTCTCTCCACTTCGCATTATGAGAACTATGTGTATTGCTGTAAATCTAATTTAGGTACTTGTGTTCTTGAATTAGTAATCTACCCGGATCCCTTTTCAGGGAAAGGGATGCCATAGCTATTAAAAGGTCCGTCGCCGAAAACAAAGTACAATAGATGGGTTTTTTACAACAGCTTGGGGTACGACCGACCCTCGACCCACAGAACACGTTTCCATTATACGAGTTTAGCTAGGCTGATTACCGGGTGATTTTTAGAAACAGTTTTCGGGGGGACTCGATTTTTTAAGTGTATTGAAAACCTAAGTCTTTCTACCTTGCAGTACAAAGATCTTCCTTATGTTTATAGAAAGAATGGGCCATAACATAATGGCGGGGGCTCCAACTGTAGATGCTGGAAGGACCCTTGGCTTTACGTGCCATTCAAAGTACGGAGATCTCCCATCTAGTGTGGGGCTTTATCGAATGTTTCTTCTTATAATTTTTAGACTCTAACAGTTTACACTGACTTATGGCCTATTTGGATATGCTTTGTACTTAGCACGTTAGAGAAGGCATAAGACGTAGTGCATTTTCGAGTCTGGTCTTCTTTCAACTAAGGCTGGAGTTCACCAACGCTTGGGTCGGTTTTTTGATGCATAGTTACCGCAACCATACATACATACAAACATACATAAGTCACGCCTATATCCCCTAAGGGGTAGGCAGAGGTAACTCAACCAATTGTTAAAAATTGTTACTAATCGTTAAATATCAGGCTGCTATTTAACTACTAGTAACATTTTTAATTACTTATGTTACTAATTGTTAAATATCAGTCTTATATTGTTACAAATGGTTAAATAACAGTCTGATATTGTTACTAATGGTCAAATATCAGACCGATTATCAGAAATCAGAATAAATTTTTAACAATCGGTTGAGTTAACTATGGATCAAAAAACCGGCAGGCAACCTAACAGGCGATTATTTAACCGCCGGTTTTTGTACATTTTGTCGTATGGAACAACTGTCAATCGCAATCGAATCACTTGTTTCACGTTTTGGTGAGCTGGGCCCTAAATGACGACCGATTAAAAGCCGGTTCACTGGTACAAGTGCAGTGGAAACAAGGCCCAACAACCTTTTTGCCGGGTGCCCACGCCGAGAGTCGCGGTCGGTCGTCGGGAATAATCCCGTCTGCTGTTTGCGTCGGGCGTCTTGTTGGATGCCACTGTTCCCTGCACCATGAGTAATGGACATTTTTTATCCCTTATCCGATGTTTTCTCTCAACTATTTCATTTATTTACGTACCGGTCAACGGCTGTTCAGACTAATCAAAACTGTCAAATTTCTTCAATCGTTTGTCAACCTAAACTTGTAGGTTAGAAAGCACAAAGTCGATTGAAAAAAAATGCCATTGTGTGCTGTTGACTGTACTATATAGCTATATTATATAGCTATATAGTACAGTCAACAGCACACAATGGCTATATAGCTATATTACTGAAGCTTCGTATAGCAGTGCAGAACGAAGTTACTATTTTCGCATCAAAAATTCATCATCACCAGCCATTTAATGTCCCCACTGCTGGGGCACAGGTCTCGGAATGGAATTAAAAAAAATTAGTGAGAACGGGCCATAACCCAGCAGGCTAGCCCAGAGCGGATTTGTGAGTTTTATCTCTAAGGGGATCTCTCTCTGGTTGGTCCCTCATATCTGAGGATCGTGGTCAGCTTCGGAATTACATCTGGAGCGGACGATCTGCCTCCACCGGTTCCTATCCAGAGCGCTCCTCACAGCTGTGTAGAACTTTGAGGACGATGAGTCTTTTGCTTGATCGGTCCATCTTGTTGGTGAACGACCGCGACATCGTTTGCCTTCGGTATTTCCAACTACAATCAATTTTTCAAGACTTTCATCGCCTCTGCGCACTGTGTGGCCGAAATAAGAAAGGATACGCTGTCGGCATAAGGTGGACAAGCGTGTTCCAACTTGAAGTTGGGTCAAAATTGTGCATTTGTGCGTTTCGCAGTTCATGGCATACGTCTCCAACACCACATCTCAAATGCTCTAAGGGGATACAAGTGTGTATTAACACCACCCATCTTGCATCATCATATTTACAACCCATAGTCTTAGTTTGGTGTTTTAGGTGAAAATTGAGTAATTGTATTATATTCCATCGGCATATAAAATATACTATAATAAAAAACAACTATTAACAAAATTCGATCAAAGAACAACCCTCTCAATTAGTCCGTGAACTAAATGAAAGTAATTGGTAATTAAAGCAAACTTTTCACTTTAACATCTACTAACTAATTGGACGCTGCTCAAAATATAAGATTTCTTCTGATCTTAATCAGCATGGATAATTACACAGTGTTTAGTCTAGACGGCTCGTCGTAATTTACTTAAAATATAAAGGCGTTATTAACGTGCCTTCTGAAGCACGGAGGAACTTGAGATAATATATTTTTAGCGACCGGCCATAGCGGACATTGCTTAGTTCACGCAAAGAGGGTTGCCTGCTGTAAGGTAGGCAGCCGGCTGTAAACCCTTTTTAGTTTGCCAGGGGTAAAATGCAAGTTACGCATCCCCTTGCAGCGGCGAGACCTCCGTCACAAGGGGTATGTGGGACTCGGGGTAAAGTCTTTCCTCCCCATACCCACTAAATCTGGACCTTCAGCAGTATAGCTTGGAATGTTGTGATGCCAATTGCCAATCATTCTCTCCGTTCATCGGTCTCTAGATATGGTCCTGTCCGTCCCCTTCCTATACATTCATTCATCAGAAGCAACTTGCCGGTGTGGTGGATGATATGAATGAATTAAAAGGGAATGGATGGCTTGATGATGTCTGACTGATATTAATTAGGACACGTACTGCGCCGACCCCAGATAAACTGGGAACAGGGCAGGAAGAAGAAGCTTACTTAGAACCACATGAAACAGAGTAAAAGCTTCCTAAGAACGCCGTCGCCCTAACCCTGACATTATTCAACTGGCTGTGCATTAAAAATCGGTTCTTTCCAGTCTCGCCGCGTGCGCGACAGTGGCCAGTGGTAACGCACTCATGCTCCGCGTGCTTGTAGTAGTGCAACCGTTTCGAGCGGTTGTATGAAGGTTATTCTCTGTTCCGTTTATTTACTCGTGTGCGTAGAACTGCTTCTCAGTGCCATATATATTGGACGCAAGGAAACCAACACGACATGTAAATGCCGTAGCCGGCGCGGAGCTTGGCATGGGCGTAGGCTTCCAATTTATTACCAGCTTCACTGCATGCATACACTTCACATCGTGACCTAACATATGGCAAGCCACTAACGCTTGCTGTAGGATTTTGAGCCTAAAAGCTTGGATTAAGTATATTAAGAAACATATATAAAAAAGCACGAGGATTTTTCTAATCTGTAAGCAGGATTTTTCAAAATACATTAGTGTTGGAAATTGCAATATGTTCTACTGCATTTTTTACTTTATTCGTAAAACATCAGTTTTTAAACTAAATCACAGATCTGTCTCATTTAGATCACAATATTAGCACTGTTTCACGAATGAGTATTGAAGTAAATACTCTAATATGTGTTTAGCATTATATATTCGACAATAGAACTATAGGAGTATTTCGTTAGTCAATACCGAAACTAAAGGGAATTGAAAACTAATCTGGAAAAAGGTGGAGATTCATCGATATCAATTAAAAGCAATACTACTAAGAGGGAATTATGAAGCAGAAATTGACTCCACACTTACACCAGAAACGCCGATAGTAATCTACCAATTAATTAGAACCATTTGTTTAATTTAGCACCTTTACCATGCGCTAATTGAACGAGCGCAGTGATTAAATCCTGGTACAAAATAACCTCCATTACGTTCTCCCACAGGAGCATTTTATGGCAGTCGACAAGAACAGCCGAGCAACGCCATCTAGCGAACGATCTTGGCAACATCAGCGTTACGACTTTTTGTTTGTTCCAACTTAACAGGCAATTTGGCAAATATGTTTCGGGGAAATTAATATTCTTGTACTTTCGCCTCGAAACTTTGTACAAACATTGAACGTTCAAAATTCACCACGAGCTTACATAACAGAGCATAACACTAAACGTGTAAACAAACAGCTTATATGAAATAAGCTAAAACCATTAGCGATGTATTCAGACTGATAACACGTATAACTTCAAAATACATCAAACTCAATAAATTAATATTGGGCCAATACATATAATACATACGTACACACATACATAAGTATGTCACGCCTTTGAGGCACAGTAGAGATCACTTATTTCCACTTGCTAAGATCCTTACACACTTCTTTCGCTTAATCCAATCTCATTAAGGTCCTTATGCACGCCCGTCGGTTTCGGCTACTCTTGACCTGGCCCTTTTTCAATTATACATTATAAAAATGGTGACGGCAGAGCAGAATACAATTATCACCACCCCCCGATCTCTCGCGATGGTTTCGTACAAAGCGACTAAGGGTAGCTATGATAATACCATCTAACAATAAACTGCGATTCACACGCCGCATAGAAGGCTCGTCACATATTTGGACCTAAAACAAAGAGCGAAACGTGGGTTAATTCACCTCTGACTATCCATTCAAAGGAAAATAGGCGTGATCTATGTATGTTTTATAAAACTACATAATTCCGTGCAATTTCAAACGAAATAAAAGTATTCCATTTTCGTATAAGAGACAAACTAAAAGCTTAGTACTTTAAGCCGTAACAGTTATGGCGAATATAATGCTGCCAGCACACCGCCACTATGTCTAGACGAGCGGTCTGCCAGTCACCTTGTATCATGCCAATAATGTATCTACCGAGAACTCCGGACTTGACCGAGGGGAACTCAGGGCTAAATTTGAAGACTTTCTGGGAAAAGGTCGTGAATCAGACCCTCAATGAGGGGATAGTATTAATAGTTAATGTAGGCAGCAAGTTTCTTAAGTGGGAAACGGCGGCAGTTCATTGACACGTCTACGTAAAGTTTTAGGTAACTTAATGACTTATTGATACCGTTGCTGCCAATTTCTAAGTACATGCGAAAGAAAGACAAACATAAATCCTTTTTAATGCGTAAACATTGTGTAAACAAATAAATTGGATATTACACCAACAGAAATGTACAAAATATACAATGGGTTTTTATGAAATTTAAGTATGAACATGCATGTCACCATTGTTTATTCCTGAAGGGGTGTATTAACACCCTCACTTCGCTAACTATGTTAGCACGGAGGAACCGGAGGAAAACTATTTTAGTCACCCATTTGATAAGCGGCTTTTACGACCTTAGTTTACACACTCGTAAGCAGAGCCCGCTAAATTAATAAACATGATTATAACAAATAAAATAAACCGAAGAGTGTTAGGTGTGAACGTGGAAGAATATAAAAAAAACATACGGGCACGAATTGAGTAACCTCCTCCGTTTTTTCGTCGGTTAAGAAGGAGAGGAAGACCAAACAAGAGACGGATGGATTTTGTAAAGGAGGATAGGATAGCGAGAGGAGTGGAAGAAAAATTGGTAAATGATAGAGAGGAATGGAAGAAGAAAAAATGTTGTGCCGACCTCGCCTAAAGCGGGATAAGGGAAGAAAGAACATAATTACAAAGATTTTGGGGTTAGAAAAAGAATTTCGAAAAATTATGATCTTGAGGCGGGAATCGAACCCGCGTCCGCTGCTATCCGGGCAGGTGCCTGACCGCTCGGCCACCCAAGACACTAATTAACTTGCCGAAATTCTTCTAACCTTTACACTTAACGTTGTAAGCCAACAGGTACCCTCGCAATGTAGAAATAAAGGGTGGCCGAGCGGTCAGGCACCTGCCCGGATAGCAGCGGACGCGGGTTCGATTCCCGCCTCAAGATCATAATTTTTCGAAATTCTTTTTCTAACCCCAAAATCTTTGTACTAATTTTTCTAACATTTATATAATGTTAAAATTAAAATCGAATAGAAGAACATAATTGTCTTGCTTCACCCCCACTGTTAAATTCAGTGTCTGCATACGTTAAACAATAACTAGACATCGAACCGGAACCGCAAACAGCCATTGACGACAATAATTCGTGGCTATTGTGCGCCAATCGAGTCCCCTCTAAGCTAACAGATGTACGCAGCAGACACGCCAGTAACAGACTACATCTGTTCCAGTCACAGCCATAAGGAAACTGTAGTCCAATTCATATTTTAAGGCTCAATCTCAACAAGTTTATTGTGTACTATTGTTGTAGGTAGGTGGTAATACATATACAATAAATATGATAACATAGACCCTGATTGAGCACAGCAAAATCACACACAGCTGACGAAAAATGTCAACAGTACACCATCAAACCACATACTGCCGCTCAATGTTTTTAATAAAAAACGTGTGGTTGTACCTCAGAGTAAATAGGACTGGAGTAGCCATTAGTCAATTTCTCGTACATATTTTTCTGCCATTTTTTGCGGGGGGTGAGGTTACTACTACACTGAAAGGCTGCACACAGATACAAAAACTTTTTGCGTATTTACAAACACACACATGCATAAAACGACACACATATTTAAAATTCACGCAAACATACTTAAAATAGTGTGTTAACGTTCTATTCAAACACACGAATGTCATTGTGTGAGTAGTGACATGACATAGCACGAGAATATCAATATCGATAAATCAGTTTCGTTCAATGAATGAATGCATTAATTTTGCGTTAGTATTCTTACATTATTAAAAATTAAATGATGATTTACACGCTTACTTTACAATCAGCCTTCTTTCGATTTTGCAAAGACACTCATATATGAAATCTATCTAAAACTTTGACAGATTTCGAAAGCTATATCAATCAAATACAAATTTATACTTAATAGCTTATTGCATTTAAAAAGTATTTACAATAGGTGTTATTATATATTTTTACTTTCAGAAATCACTGTGTGGACCCTTTCGCGTATAATCATAATGGAAAGGAGAAACCCTTAAACATTATTTTTAACAAAGCGATAGTGAATATAGTTAGATTTCTCGTATGATACTGGGAATTGTTAAATTTTAAGGGGAATCAAAAATCAAAATGTGTGGATCTTAAAAGTTAAAATAGTACATTATGTTACGAGTATGCTATGTTGGTCATTATATACGAGGCATTATTGCAAGCGCGAGCCGCAAGCGAACGCGGTAAGGAAACTGAGTGTGTAATGACCAATGCATATGAGTTGCATACGACGTTTTTCAACACAATTGCGAGGAAAAAACAAACTTGTATTCTATAAAATCTTCTTCTATTGTTAGATAATTTCTGAAACTGAGACGGCTCAAAATTTACGGAACAAATAGTACTTGTTCTTGTAGATGCCCAAGAGACGTGCCTATTACAAGCATCAACCCATTTTTTTCGTGTTCTTTAGGAAAACTGAAAATTATAATTAAAAATTAGCTGTTTCGGGAATGTGAAAGCTTACAGTATAAATACTAGCAATTAGGATACCGGCTAGGGGCAGAGGTATTTTTGCTTGAACTACACATACCGATCATTTCTGATTTTAATACTACAATAATATTTTCCAAAAGCTTCATTTATGTACGGAAGACTTTGGTGCCACATACCTAACTCCTAGTAAATCGAAGTATTGCACTTGGACCACCGGGTTTTTTAAAGGAGCTTTTAAATATTAATAAAAAATAAATTTAACTTAAATGTTGACAATGACATTTAGCTATCATCATACCAAATGGGATCAAAATCCGTCTCGTAGTTTATGCATGATGCGTGCACAAACATACATACAGACAAAATGTTAAAAAATTGGAGATTTTACTTCCTCTTCTCTCATACATACATACATAAATAAATCACGCCTATATCCCCGAAGGAGTAGGCAGAGGTGAACTAACACTCACGTTTTGCCAATTATGTTAGGTCCCATGTAAAATGTGGCGAGCCTATTGCCATTTATCGGGCACAAAAGTCGCAGTACATTGCTAGGTGGTATAAGAGGAACGCTGCTTCCTATTCCTCATCACTGATTTATCCGTAGTCGCCTTGTACGACACCCACGGGAGAGATTTGAGGTGGTGACAATTATATTCTGCTCTGCCGTGACCACACGGCAATTACTAACATCATATATGCCATTTGGCTTAAGGTCGACTTGACCTGTTTTATTCTATATCTCTATAGTTTTATTCTAGGATTTCAAAATTAAAGGAACTTCAATTCATAAAAGTATCATAAATTGAATCCATATTAAAAAATGATCAATTTAATAGTCTGAATAAAATGCCGAAGTTAATGTATAACCTCAGGAACACAATGTATAGATTTAAATCATAATACATATTTTAAATTTAATGTTACTTTCATTCATTCATTCATTCATTACTCCCTCGTAAAATCGCAATATCGATGACGTGACGTCACTATTAATGAAGTGCAATTCAATTAGGGTTGCTGATTACAACAAAAAAAAACAATTTGTGCTGTGGCTCGAAAAAAAATTTAGGTTTCTCAGAAATAATCGGCTGTGCTGGTACCTTTTTACCCTTGCTTATTTTATAAAGTCAGGGACGCTGTATATGCTACAGCATAGGTACTCTTAATGTTTATGAGCGCCGCCCAGCATGAATAAAGGGCAAAATAGTCTTATTCTTATTTTATTTTATTAATTCACTAATGATTTTATATTTCCATGTAGTGTGGCAAAAAATAAGCTTCAAGCGGTCGCAAAAGTGTAGGTAGGTATGTACTTAATACTAAACTAAATATAAACACGCAACGTATATTGTTAAAACGAAATTATAATTGGTAATTAATTAATACGAAATGACAAAATTACAATTATTTATTAACAACAAACTTTTTTAAATTATTGTCTAATTAATTGAAATGCGATAATGTTCAACCCTAGGTAGTCTCGTGGGGAGTGCGCTGGAAGATCGTTTGATGACGTCACGGCCGACTCCCCACGAGACTATGGCTCGAAATTTGAAATTGTAGTATGCTAAAACATGAAATTATGAAGTAAATAAATATCAAATCTTAAAAATAATACTTAAAAATGAAATGGGACGCCATCTTTTTGAATACTAGATGTTTTCGAATTTTTTTAACGCTAAAAAACAGCACAGGCAGGCATTTTAGTGGGAGCTCTGCACGGCAAGACGTTCTGATTATTGTGGTTTTAAAATGGCGGCTCAACTAGTTTTATATAACGCACAGGCATCCGATGCTTGTGCGTTTGGCAGAGGGGAATGTTAGGCAAAGGCTACTCCAGTTCTATTTACTCCGAGGGTTGTACGTACACTTATATTTGGTTATAAAAACGAATTTAAAAAGTATGCTAATCTTTTACCGCCTGAAACACAGGATCTTCCTAGCTCAGGCATTTTGTTATTTGTATTTTTACCTCAGTTTATTCATATTTTTAACTATTGTTAACTGTTCCAGAACTAAGTTTTGACAATAAAGATTTATTATTATTTAAGTTATATCCACAGTTTTCGCACTATCACGAGAATATGTTAAGGTCGAAAATCCATTACACTAAGAAATCCACAGTCTTATATGTGTGATAGGCTGACTATCCGTAAAGCAAGACAAGGCCATTGAATATTAAAACTAATAGAGTGCCATTGACTCTAGTCAAGCGAACCATTCGTCATATCTACCCCAAGCTCTACTCTAATATTAATCTATTATAGGCTTTCCTTGGGAATAGATCAACGAGATGTCAGAGTTGAACACCCGCGCCGTGCAGCGCAATCAATAACTAATCGAACATTATACGTGCAGGAGGCATTCGCCTTGGGGTCGACGGTGTGCCAGCGAACAGGGCATTCAATTTGCGATCATAACCGCCGGGATAGATTGAAGCTTCTAAATATTGATTTAAAAAAAAACTAAAAAGCTTTCTAACAAAGACGAATAAGTTAGAAAAAGTTCGAAAAATTATAGGCTCGATGCGGGATTTTAGTTTCCTGTATCAATGCTAAAATTTTTGAACTTTTTCTAGCCTATTTTTCTTTGTATTATTAGTTCTAACATTTAAATAATGTTCAAATTGAAATCCTGTGGGTGTCGTGCAAGGCGACTAAGGATAAATAAGTGAAGAGGAATGGGCAGCAGCGTTACTCTTATACCACATAGCAATGTACCGCGAATTTTTGGGCCGGTAAATGGCAATAGACTCGCCACCTATTACATGGGACTTAACATAATTTGTGAAACGAGGGTGCTGGTTCAACTCTGCCTACCCCTTCGGGGATATAGGCGTGATTTATGTATGGAAATTGAAATCAAAATAATCATCAACTTTCTAATACATTTTTCTTGTCTCTGTAATTAATTTTATAATTATGTAACGGATGGCCCTGGGCCTGTTTGGTGGGTTGAAATCAATGCTTTTCATGTTTACCATCCTTCAGATGTAGGAAGGATGTCCGTTGATGATGGTAGAAAAAACCAAGTTAAATCAAAACCGTCGAATGACTTTTCTTAAACGCTAGATTAATGCGCTGTCTATACTATAATAAACTGCTGGGATTTTCCGTTGTACGAACTAAGTCTAAGATTGATGGCGGGTAGGAAAGAGCGCTGGTGACGGGCGACGAATCCATTCTGCGCCAATAAAACATTTCCAAAGTTTACAAAGTACAACGTGAGGTTTGGACCAGTGATAAATGACTGTAGGATTACGGCACGAGCTCAAAATGAGGGCAACATTAAAACTACTCGTACGAGAAAACATACATACATACATAAATTACGCTTATTTATCCCCGAATGGGTAGGCAGAAGTGTATTAACACCCACGTTTCGCCGATTATGTTAGGGCATATGTCATTCATCGAGCAGAAAATCGCAATACATACACTGCTAGGTGCTATAAGAGGAACGCTGCTGCCTATTACTCATTGCTTTCTTTAGTCTCGCTGTATGACACCCACGGGAGAGATAGTGGTGGTGACAATTGTATTCTGCTCTGCCGTCACCACACGGCCTCGAGAAGGACTAGGATAAAAAAAATGTTTACTGTCGTCAGAAGTTATAAACATGATGGATAGATACAACTGTTCGATATTTCGACTGACACTACTGAAAGAATCTTTCAATTAAATAGAAGTTGAGCGCATAATAAACACGAGTAATATTTTGTGCGACACACACAGCCATTGCCCAACCATCGGGTTTTACTCGCGTCGCCTACTAATGTATGTATTATGCGTAAGGAGCATGCTGTGAACAGGACAATCAAGAAAAAGTTAAACTTTTTGGCGACCCTTGGACATTTGTGATAGTAAACTATTCGATTTTTAATTTTAACATTATATAAATGTTAGAAAAATTAGTACAAAGATTTTGGTGGTTAGAAAAAGAATTTCGAAAAATTATGGTCTTGAGGCGGGAATCGAACCCGCGTCCGCTGCTTGCTAGCAGCGGACGCAGGTTAAAATTAAAAATCGAATAGTTTATAAAGCAAACCCAAGCTTAACCGAACGCACGGTATTTGTAAAAATATCTGCTTTGGAATGTTTGAAATTTATTTGTACATTGCGAGGGTACCCGTTGGCTTACAACGTGAAGTGTAAAGGTTAGAAGAATTTCGGCAAGTTAATTGGTGTCTTGGGTGGCCGAGCGGTCAGGCACCTGCCCGGATAGCAGCGGACGCGGGTTCGATTCCCGCCTCAAGACCATAATTTTTCGAAATTCCTTTTCTAACCACCAAAATCTTTGTGATAGTAGTTTATTATTTTGGGGTTTTATCGTAGCAGGTGGAAAGGAGTTACATCAGACAGGGGCAGAATGGGCTAAATAAATTCAGTTCTGCTCTACGGTATGATTTTTTTTGCTATTGCGATCATCGTACAATAAAGACAACATATTACAGCGTCAAACGACGAAGTTAACAAGGCTGAACCCTCGACGCACTAGAGGGTTGATCGTCTCCTCGAGGCTAGGGCGGCGAACACGTGTAATTATTTCAGGCGTCCTTCGGCTGGGTGAGCTGTTAGCGGGGGTCCTTTATATTTTAGGGACATCATCGAGAGCTCGTCGACTGTACTCAACACGCGTAGTTGACGAGCCTTCAAGGGACAAATTAGTTGATGAATGTCATCGACTGATGTTTATTGTTGTATGAAATGAATCTTCTTTATAAAAATCAAATGCTGTGCGTTTATCTCGCTAAAACGGCTGTGCCGATTAAGCTGATTTTGATTTTGTATTGAAGTGATCGCCTTGGCCCAGGCAAGGCAGGAAAAGTGAGAAAATATGAAAAAATTGCGAAGTAAAAACAACAATATCACTTTCCCATATAAACTGCTTTCCTGTCAAACATTTGACATAACCATGGCAACCAAATCGTAACCACGGCTACAGAGGATACTTTACATGGCATAACAACGTATCAGCTAGTAATTAATAAAACTTTCTAAAGCCACGGCCGTACTATGCTGACCTGTAAGATATACGACTTAAATCAACTAAATCAGCCATTTCATTACTCCCCAGGCTCCGCGACACGCTCCAGCCCGCGATCCCATTCGGAGGCCTATAAATTTCCGGAAACGCCACATTTATTAGAGAAATTACGAGTTGCCACCAAAGTTTTTCATCTGGCAGTTTGAATGAAATTTATGTTAATGGTGGATATAGAGCGAATGTTTAACTCATATCAACTAGAAAAGTTAAGGATTATTTATGAAGAATTTTGCCTTGGATTCCAATCTTTTTGCCTGTGGGTGTACCTTTTTACCTGTCTCAAAAATTATTATGCGCAATTAAAACTTTGATGCAACCTACCATTTTCCAGTTATGAATCATTCTCATTCGTGAGCAATTATAGTTAAACATATACCTACCTAGGAATTATAGTTAAACTTAAACGTATACGAGGTTCCTAGCTTTAAATCCATTGAAGCTTTGTGATCTGTAAAATACTAAGGGCCTGTTTCACAATCGACAAGTAAGTTCTGAGTAGCTTACTTGGGCGTTCAATTGATATATATTTCATATTACAACTGTCAAATGATCTTCCAAGTAAGCTTCTCAGAACTTACTTGTCGATTGTGAAATAGGCCCTAAATCTATTTAACGCCGTATGGTGACGGCAGAGTAGAATACAATTGTGACCACCCCAAATCTCTCCCGTGGGTGTCGTACAAGGCGACTAACGATAAATCAGTGATGAGGAATGGGCAGCAGCGTTCCTCTTATACTCGTACAACCTAGCAATTTACTGCGACTTTTGTGCCCGATAAATGGCAATAGGCTCGCCACCTATTTATTACATGGGACTTGACATAATTGGCGAAACGCGGGTGCTGGTTCACCTCTGCCTACCCCTTCGGGGATATAGGCGTGATTTATGTATGTATGTATCTATTAAATAAAAATCTCGTGTCACAGTGTTTGTTATCGAAGTACTCCGAAACGGCTTGACGTAATTTGATGAAATTTTTGTGTAGAATTGGTAGGTCTGAGAATAGGTCGAAAGCTATTTTTTTTATACCCCTAGGTGTTAAGAGCAAACAACGTTGCCCGTGTCAGCTAGTAAACATATAAACACCCAAGACTTGATAACCAATGTCTGTGTTAAACATTGGCGAAACGTGAGTGTTAATTCGCCTCGGTCTACCCCCTCGGGGATGAATAGGCGTGATTTATTTATTTATTTTATCAACACTTAACACTATTTATACAGGTGTTTATCCTAATGCAATAGTGTAGCAAAAAAGTTAAACTTATGAATAGCAACTATTTTACATTGAAATCCTTATGTATGCATATGAAAAATTGAAAGCGAATGATTAATATCATGATATCGTGAAGGAAGTTATTACGGGTCTACACGCACCCCAAATCCTTAAAACAGCCACAACCAATTGCCAGCCTCTCGACACATGCCAAGTCCTATTCCAAAACTCGTACGTCTCCGAGCGATTTTCGAACGCAATCTAATAAACGCGTTCCCAGTCGACTTCAAACTGAAATCTCTCATCTCCTTTACTCGTGTAAAGGTCCGTTTGTATCTACAGACATTGAGCGTGCCAGACAAGTTCCGTGGCAGACACCCACAAAGACTATTTATTTAGAGCGCGCCAGAAGCATGCCGTATGCTGACGACTGCAGAACAGAATACAATTGTCACCACCCCTATCTCTCCCGCGGGTGTCGTGGCGACTTAGGGTTAAAACAGCAATAAGTAATGGGCAGCCGCATTACTCTTAGACCACCTAGCGATGTACTGCGATTTCCGTGCCCGATAAATGGCAAAAGGCTCGCCACCTAATACATGGGACCTAAACTAATTGGCGAAACTTGGGTGTTAATTCACGTCTGCCTACCCCTTCGGGCCAGAAGCGTGTCGTGTCAGACATCGACTGACACTGTCGTCAGCTTCGGAAGCAGCCACTCTCTCTGGCACCGACGTCTGTACGGTTCCGGTACTCTATTCACACTGCCCGGCAGGTAGCCACAGATACGTACAGACATGAACCGAGCAGACAAAATATTCTTTCCGCGAATACTGGCCGGACCCGTGTCTAACGGTGTCTGCATGGCCACGTTACGATAGATAAAAATACGTCAATAAAAACTGTATAGATGAATATTATTTTGTCTGGCAAGCTCACGCTCAATGTCTGCAGATATAAACGGACCTTAACAAGTGAAAGGGCCCAAAGACGGTGTTGCGGTATGAAAAGCTTCCCTTTAACTGTACTAACACGGAGAAAACAGTTGCCCACCTTCCGTAGGGTTGCCACATTTGAATTGTAAGCAGCGACGGATACATTTCCATGTAAAGCGTGTGCACATTGCATGAAATTAATTACACCCGGGTGCGGTTCAGTTGTTGACCAAGCAAGGGATACCATTTATGAGACAGCGGGTGTTCTATTTTTAGCTGCATATATTTGAGGCTAGTAAAAAAACAGCTGGAACGGTCAGGGACAATACAATCCCGATCCTCGATTACCAAAGAATGTCCTTAACAAGCGCGACTAACATATATTGGAAAATATGCTATGTTTAAAACGCTCTATATTGTAAGGCAGAGAAAGATATTTGAGGTTTCTTTCGATTTAGGGCCATCGGCGGCTACTTACAGCAATAATCGCTACTGTTACGCATCCGTTATCCACAATAGGAGTCTTGGGAAATCCCAAGCATCTTCTTAGAGTGCTGGGGGTTTTAATTGTTTTAGTTATTGTGTTGTATCTTTAATTAATCTCATCCTTTCTCGGTTACTCAACACTTTTTTTGTGTAGCGTTAAAAAACAGAAATCAGAAACAATAATGACCCCGACACATTTGAAACGCGACGCGACTCCACGTGTAGACACCGAACAATCCGGCGTCGCTTCGGATGTTCATATTGTGATTCTGGTCATAGAAAACCGATACATTTGATTCGAATCAACACGTGTCGCGTTACACCGGGTCGGGTCGTGTTTTAAAAATGTGTTTCTGGCACTGCTATTACACAAATACGCCGGACTGAATACTTCTACTAAAATGATAAATCTTTCTTGTGTCGATTTGAAGCGCCCCATCGAGCGGCAAGGATACTAAATTTGACTTTGTTGCTTGTATTTGACATTACAAATGCATCTCTAATCTTAGTTACGTGGACGTTCACCTTCGTACACCTGTACCACCAGCGGCAAAATGGCGATAATCAAATTG
Organism: Cataclysta lemnata; assembly: GCA_963931975.1. Lineage (NCBI taxonomy): Eukaryota > Metazoa > Arthropoda > Insecta > Lepidoptera > Crambidae > Cataclysta > Cataclysta lemnata. The sequence continues at coordinate 13,645,607 of OZ008354.1, read as the reverse complement.
GCTTCATTTTTTGGATGACAACCTTGAGTACAGCGTACGTGTATAATAGAGGTCAGTGGTTTCTGGCCTAATCGACCACACTCGGTGTTTGTTAAAAGTTAAAACATATAGCCAGGCGCGAGGCATGGTGGTGAAGCCATCCCTGCCTCAACCCCGAGTCCAGGCCCTACGGAACCCTCGCCAAAATCCTCACAGGCCATTGCACCGGCGGCTATTTAGGGCGCGCGTACGGAACCCTCCTTAACGGTGCACAAACATGCCAATTTTGTACGGAGCCATGTATATTTAAATAGGTGCACGCAAAATTATGCTTTACGTGTATAAGGCTTAGGGTTCACCGGTTAACTTTCCGTGGCATTTTGATCAGAGCCATGTATATTTAAATAGGTGCACGCAAAATTATGCTTTACGTGCATAAGGCTTAGGGTTCACCGGTTAACTTCGGTGGGGTTTATTGTACAGTTTGCAATGAATACGCAAGTGTTTGTTTTGAGTTTGTATCATTCGTATCCCAAGCAATCCGGTGGTGATTTAAACGATGTTTAATATAGGTAGCGAGGATGATTTCAATCGCATGAACAATGGCCAATTTACCGAGCACAACCTAAGCTAGCTAGTAGTATTCAATCTGATCTCTTTTACACAAATTATATCTTAAAGCTCTGAAGCACACAGGCCCTTATGCAGGGGGAGTGTAGTGCTCCCTTTCATCACTAAAAGTAACTTAAATATATTATTTGTGTCCCGTGTGGTGACGGCAGAGGAAAAAGACAATTGTCATTACCCCTATCTGTCCCGAGGGTGTCGTACAAGACGACTAAGGGTAATGACAGTGATGAGAAAAGGGGAACAGCTTTCCTATTATACAACTATTTACGTACCAAGCCGATAGACGGCAATAGGCTTGAGCTATTACATGGCACCTAATTGGCAAAATTCACCTACCTAATTATGAATATGTGTCTATTTTATTCGAACTATATTTATCTTTGTTCTGACTTTAAAGGGTCAAGTCTATTGATGAAAAGAGAAATCATGAGATAGTTGTATAAATTAAATATAAATAAAACCCAGCACATACTAATCACTTAACACAGCACATAAAAGATATCCTAATTAGTATTATTTTTCGGTGAAATGCATATGTATATTACATTTTCATATTTTTGTCTGTAAATTTCATAAAACGCTTTATGTACCAAAAAAAGTAATAAACCTTTACGAAGGTCAGAATTTTTAATTTTTTATTCCGCTCAACAAACGCAGAGAGCTCGGCGGCAGTAAAATCAAGAAAGTCGTAAAAAGATCAACGCAAATCTGAAACTTATACAGAAAGCGGGCGGCCGCCGATTTGAGCTGTATGCCGTGGGCAATAAAGCGTATAAAGCGATGAAGTTGCAAAGTAAATATTTGGCCCAAACTTGAATTGCGCATCAGTCAATAGATATATTATTGACAGGCAGTCTTGGATGAGCGGCCAACCACTGCGTTTGCGAGATATTCGGGATTCAGTACGTATACACTTTTTAAATTAGTAATATATGACGGGTATATGAAGGGTTTGCACAGCAATGAGCAATGGGCAGCAGCGTTCCTATTACACCACCTAGCAATGAACTGCGATTTCTGTGCCCGATAGATGGCAATAGGCTCACCTCCTATTACATGCGACGTAATTGGCGAAAAGTGGGTAACTTGATTCGCCTCTGCCTTCGGGGATACAGGCGTGATTTATGTATGTATGTGTGTAAAACCAAAACCGGTCCTAACTAGTGCTTGCTGACATGCCCACACACAGCGATCCTACAGATGGCTACAGAGGCGTGATTTATGACGCCTATATCCCCGAAGGGGTAGGCAGAGTTGACCGTCCCATGTAAAATAGACAGCGAGCCTATTGCCATATATCGGGCACATAAATCGCAGTAGATTGCTAGGCGGTATCACAAGAATGCTGGAGCCCATTACTCATCAGCCTCATCCTGAGCTCAAATAAATCATTCGCGACACAGGCTGACGTGAAGCGAAACATTTTTCAATGGGAAAAATGTTCCGGCGACAGTGCGGAACAAGATTTATACGACCGGCACAGGGGGAGTCGAACTTGGGCCCAAATCGGATGACAAATGCCAAAACGGTTTCCAATTTGAACGCTCAACGTTTTACAGTTGCAGCATTTCGGCCGTGGTTTTTCAATCAATAGCATCATACGCTGGAAATGTTAGGATTTGATTTATATATCGATTATTTAATATATGACAAATGTCGCGTGGGCGTGTGGTGACGGCAGGGTAGAATACAATTGTCACCACCCCAAATCTCTCCTGTGGGTGTCGTACAAGGCGACTAAGGATAAATCAATTATGAGGAATGGGCAGCAGTGTTCCTACTAGCATATACCACCTGGCAATAGCAATGTACTGCGACTTTTGTGCCCGATAAAAGGCAATAGGTGGGTGCTAGTTCACCTCTGCCTACCCCTTCGAGGATATAGCCGTGATTTATGTATGTATGTATCAGTGGCGTGGCGTGAAAGAACAAGTTAGGCAAGCCACAACTATATGAAGCCTCTTATGGTTTAAGCATTAACTTTTAACACCGCCTGCTAGGACACGGCTACAACTGTTCAACGCCATCTAGTGACGAAGCGGAGAACTACGTTGCCACTTTTGCGTGCTTGTGCTTTGTTTTATACAGCCAGAAAGACGATTCAACCCGGTCCGGAGCGGCTTGCAGGAGCGGCGCACGACCGCGATATTGAGTGCAGTTCACAAAAGAAATTCCGCTTTTATGGCTATTGCAATAAGATCTAAAATATTTACTTTTGACGGAACTTGTTTTCGTGGGAGTTTATTACTAATGTGTGCGTGTGTCGTAGTGTATCGATGCATAAGCGCGTAGGCTGCCGAAATGCCGGCTTGATGCCGGCTTGTAGGCAAACTTTAGGTACTATTTCGCGTTGCGTGCGCCTGACAAGACTACGCTTGTCTGTGTGCGTGCAGGCGCTGTATAGCAGGCGTCCATAACTCGATATTTAGCGAGTTAGTTGAAGGAATCTAGAGAGCGAGAGCGAATTGTATGTACCTGTGTTGCATATTGTTTCGCGCGCGTTTAATACTGTTATGATAAGATTATATTGATGGATTTTTTTTATTTGCTTATAAAATGGTATTGTACTTGAATTATGGTAATGATTTTTTATGCTCGCTCGTTTGGTACGGCTGTTGGGAATCGGGTTATATGGACGCTCCGCCACTGGTATGTATGTATGACAAATGTCACCTACGGGAGTAGGCAGAGATAACCTCTATCCACTTGCTACGATCCTTACATAGGTACTTCTATCGCTTTATCCAATCTCATTAAGAGGATTATGAAGTGCCGATACGCGGCGTGAGTAAATGCCTACATTTCCTTATTTAATACCTGTCTCGAGCGATTATCTTTTTTTTTATGCTTGACAGGGAAGCTCTTGCTCTTCATCTCACCTGATGGTAAGTAACGATAAGGGCCATAGATGGAATCGAGCTTCTCAACCACAGAGGGACTGGCTATCATATCACAACTGTCGGAACACAATAATGCTATTAACATTATTATTATGTCAACAGATTTTGATAAGATGGTGGTAGCTAGCCAGGCGGACTTCAAAGAAGTCCTACCACCAACCATACCACCCAGTTTTCACTCCCTTGAAAAATGAAAAATTTGATCTTTTTTGATTCAGTACATCCTAATCTGAATCTTGAGGTTTTCCTTTTTCAGTTTAGTTAAATTTAAAAAATATATAATGCTCGAGGAAGTGTTTATGTCAAAACTAAAGATATTTCGATGCTAACAACTTTTATCGTCAGCAATATTTCTTAAAAACAAAAACATAAGAACCTAGTTTTATATTATACTAGTGGTCGCCCGCGGCTTCGCTCGCGTTAATGTCGGTTGTTATATAGCCTATATAGCCAATAAATGGACTATCCAACACAAAAAGATTTTTTCAATTTGAACCAGTAGTTTCTAAATAAGCGCTTCAGCTTTATAATATTACTATAGATTTACAACATATCCGAAAAAGAAAAAAAATGGACTATGTTTACGGGATGAAAAAATACTTACAGCTTCACAATTCTCTCAACGCCATCATTTATATCTAACAACTTTCTAAGGACCTGTTTCACAATGGACAAGTAAGTTCTGAGTAGCTTACTTGGCAGTTCAACATACATATATTTCATATTACAACTGTCAAATAATCAGCCAAGTAATTCAGAACTTACTTGTAGATTGTGAAACAGGTCCTAAACCTAAATAATTAATTACCTCTCGGAGTGTCGACTACAAACTACAAAAAACTCGATGGAAAAACGCCGCACTGCGCTCGATCGCACCGCGGTCTGGCGACCTCGAGTCGAGCACGGCGGCACGACGTGGAAAATATACAAAATCAAATGAAAGCCAAACCGGGTGAACTGGCCCGTGAAACGGACCTTGCGGACCTCGTCCGAATAGTTACAATATATATTTTTAATACGGCCGCCTTGGTCGAATGCTCAGATTGCTGGGTATTGGCAAAGAGGTCCCGGGTTCGAATCCTGGTAGGGGCAAACTTTGTGATGACCACAAATGTTTGTTTCCGAGTCATGGTTGTGTGTATGTTTATGTAGTATATTTTCAACATTTATATACATAATTATATTAAAAATATGTCCGTCATCTAGTATCCATAACACAAGTGCTTAGGCTACTTACTTTGGGCAAGATGATAGGTGTGAGTGTAAAAAAAAAAAATTATACCTACCTGTGCAGTCAAATTGTTGTCAGTAGGAAAATGTTATTTAAAATACGACAAGCCGTACTGAGGGCCTAGCCAAGTGGCTTATCTATTCGATCGTATAGAAAACAAAAGTGTAATTGTTTTCTCTGTAATACGTCAGTTTCATACATTTTGTATTCAATACGTCATATAGGTTAGCCACTTGGCTAGAGCGACATATATTTGTCATTATGATTTTAACGGTTAAGACAGCGACGAATAAGGGTTAGGCCAAACGAGAGTAATTTTGTGAGTCGTCAGTCGCAGAATTTCGTGCGCAAAAATTCAGACACCTCATTTTGACAACTAATTTTGCGTTGCCGTTTGAGTTAAACAGGACTTTTTTATGAAACCCAATGCAGCAGAATTTCTGGGATCGCAACTCACAAAATGACTACACTAATGGGCAGGCGTATTCCGCTTATACTGCCTAGCAATATACTTCGATTAAGTTTTATATAATGGCAATAGACTCGCCACCTATTACATGGGACCTAACATATTTAGCGAAACGTGGGTATTAATTTACCTCTGCCTACCCCTTCGAGGATAATAGGTAAGATTTATGTATGTATATTTAAGCAACCACAGCTCATTTTGTAGGTACTGTGTATTTGTTAAATAAAGTGGCAACATATCTGTTGTTATGATCAAGTACAGGCGGGGTCTACAGCGTGTATTGTCGCCGCTATTGTTCGCGTTTTGTATCCAATAATTCTGTGTTTCGTGTCTGTCTAGACAAATTGTCTCAAAGCCAGACTTGTGTCTCCATTCCAGCTTTCTGACAGCTGCTGTGAAATCTATCCTTTAATAATGCAAGATTAGACTATTATTAACACTCACAATGAAAAATAAAATAAGTTTTCAATATGACTATAACTTTCAACAAAATAAATCTTAGTAAGTGCTTCTTTGTAAGGCACAGGCCTTCCATGGATGGAAGAACAGAGAGAATATGCTATAACCCACCACTCTGACCCTGTGCGATCAGTAGGTATTAAATATTGCAACTGTCAGGGCCAACGGTTTACCGTGCCTTCTGCAGCACGGAGGAACTCGAGATAATATTTTTTTCATCTATCTAATGACCGGCCTTAGTTTAAGCAGCGCGGGTTGGGCGCACTAATCCACAGCACCATCGATCACCTCATCGATAAGTACTTAAACCTATGAAAATATCACAAAAACTGTTTAAAGCAAGAAAGTTAACCAAGCATAACGCTCCTTAACACGCCGAAAGACGACCTTTCGCTAACTAACAATAATACAGAGGCCCTATTAAAACTTCTCTCTATTAAAACTAATAATACTGGAGTAGTAAAATGTCCCTTAAGAGTCACACAATCAAGTGACACTTGGAGATGAGTTGCCGAGCGTATTGCTCGGAAAGTATTGAAGAAAGTGCGACGGAGACATCGCACGTCGTCTGTCACCGTAATGTGTTTTTAAGTGTTCGGCAAACGTGGCAGTACATTAGGACAAACGGATACACTGCCACGGGAACACACATAATAATACACCCGAGAGGCTACTTTGTGAGGTGTTTTCCTTCGTTCGCATCTAGCCGTCTCTCTCACACACGCGACAATGATACATGAGTGAAAGATACAATAAGATCCGAAATAAATCAAAGCGTTCGAATTAGGCATGACCTAAAGAAATTGTGTTAAAGACGAATGCGCAACGATTCATCAGTGCCGCAGTAACATTAAATAGCATGGACAGAACAATAAACCGTTTCTTATGGCACGCTAACATCAGATTTTTCGTATTTTATCAACTAAATGGATCACTGGCATACATAAAAAGAATCGTAAGTGCCGCTCTCATACTAACGTGCAAAATTGATCTCCACACCTTGTTACAGAACCCAAACACGTATGAAAAGAAAACACGAGCGAGTTTTCAATATTGACGCAGCACTTGGACCGTCTACGACGACCCTTAATTAGCCAATCGCAGTCACCGGTCACGGAGCTGCAATATCTCTTAAAAATATATTACTCTTCACAAAGTTCCCCGTAAGAAACTTGCTACGGGTAGAATACTTTGCTACGGCGCGACGCTTTGCTACAGCGCAACACTCTGCTACGTCGCCGCTCCGAATACGCTATGAAGTTTACGGCTACGACAAAGTTGCTTGAGCGAAAAATACGAACTTATTTCCGAGATTTAAAGCTGGGGTGGATCGTATAATGGAATTTGGAGCAGTTTGCAAATCTTTCAGCCGTAAGCAGTAGCGATGCTTACCTGAAACAAGTGAACAATTAAATTAATTACACAAATATATTTAATGTTAAATAATAATTAAAAATAAGGGTTGTTTAAAACAATATATGTGGTTTAAATGAATTTCGAGCAATGGTTCATGTCTGTATAATAATTAATTAAATATAATCAAGTACATAATTTATCACATTTTACCGTAAGGCGTGACGCGAAGTGGTAATCGCGGTTTCGACCAACGATGATTATGTTCAGACTTTTATTATAAAAAATGAAGAAAGTTGATTTTAAAGACATAAAATTTACTATTAGTGTAACTATTTTATGTTACCTTTGTTTTTAGTCGGAGAGCTGGTGGCAAAAATCGATAAGAGTTTAGTAATGGCCCATAACTTAATATGACGTAGTATTGAGGGTGTACATGAACCAGCACCCACTCTTAAGGTCAGGTAGTGGAACACCTGGCGGCGGCACGCTTTGATGTATGTAAAATTGCACCATGCTCTACAAGTGCTTGGTAATATTTGAAAATTTGCAAAAAAGTTGTTTGTAGTATATTAAAAAGGGGTCAAAGTGGTCAGACCGCATTATTGTGGAACGCTGCGAGTCAGCACGCTATATAAGTCGTCGCCGGAACGATGTCGGTGCAAGAGCTTAGTAACGACTGAAAATTGCCCTACTGCTTTATTATTATATATAATTTAATAAAAAAACAGTGAGATCACAAATTAATAGAACAGAGGTAGTCAGCAGTCGCTTAACGTGCGGATATTGAGTACGCGCGGACGTTCGGACCGCAGGAAATTATTGAACGATAAGAAATCAGATTATTTTAATTTATCAAGAATTTGTTACACTGTTATTTATTTTGAAATTTACCGGACCTAATGGCATGGGATAAAAGCATGTACGCTCTCTCCGTGTAGAGGCAGAAACAAAATAAATACGTTTTCCAAAACATCTGCTCGAAAGAAAAAACAATATAGTCCTACCCGCTCCGAAAACGCGCGATTCGATATCCGCACTTTAAGCGACTGCTGACTACCTCCGTTCCATTAATTTGTGATCAGACTGTTTTTTTATTAAATTATATATAATAATAAAGCAGTAGGGCAATTTTCAGTCGTTACTAAGCTCTTGCACCGACATCGTTCCGGCGACAACTTATATAGCGTGCTGACTCGCAGCGTTCCACAATAATGCGGTCTGACCACTTTGACCCCTTTTTTTATGCTACAAACAACTTTTTTGCAAATTTTCAAATATTACTAAGCACTTGTAGAGCAAGGTGCAATTTTACATACATCAAAGCGTGCCGCCGCCAGTTGTTCCAATACCTAACCTTAAGAGTGGGTGCTGACTCATGTACACCCTCAATACTACGTCATATTAAGTTATGGGCCATTACTAAACTCTTATCGATTTTTGCCGCCAGCTCTTGGACTATTTTATTTCATATCTTATTATGATATGATTTTGTAATTTTAAGTTAAGCAAGACATGGACGGAATTGGATCGGGATCGCTCGAGATGGAGGGCTACGGGGAGGCCTTTGCTCAGCAGTGGAGTCTTATAGGTTAATAAAAAATAAATTAAAAAAAACGTTAAGTTCTCCACTAACAGTCATTCCATAGTTCTTAAAAAACGATCACCGTAAAAAAAACTGGAAACTTATAAGCATTAGCCACCGTCACATAAAAAGGTAGGCCCATTATCGGTAATCCGTAGAAACGTAGCACCTACGTCGTAGCACCGTAGCAGGGGCGCGCAGGTGGGGTACGGCTCAATGAGCGTTTATTACCTCGTTACACCTACCTACCACTAAAACTCGGTGAGGCTGCCTAACGTTCATTCATACGTTAATAAATACGCATTAAAACAAATCCCGTAAATATATTGTTAAATTAATTTAATAGCTATCCTAAGCATCGTTTTGTATGTTTTAGATTTAATCTTGCTCCAAGTTCAGAGAGCCTAGTCAAGTGGCTTGTTTATACGAACGCATAGAAAACATTAGTATGAAACTGACGGATCGTTTACTGTGTGATACATCAGTTTCATACATTTTGTATTCTATGCGTTCGATAGATTGATCACTTGGCTACTTGGGGGGCTGTTGTGACTATTGAGTTATGTTATACAATGTTTAATCGTAGTTTGATTTTTGTCGACTAATCATGGAATTGTGGCAGCGTGGGTGTTAATACACATCTCCCTAACCCTTATTCCTACATTACCTATACTCAGGATAATGAGCGTGATTCAAGTACATATGTAATTTTTTTATCAATCAACTAAATAATGAGAACAGCTGCTACAGGGCCTTTACACCGGGAGTGCGTCAGGGCGCGTGTGTATGCCACGCTAACCTCAGCCTTTGTCTGGATTTGTCTAGGTGTGTGTCATTAGTGCCGCTGCCTCCATTAAAGGCATTAAACTAACAAGATAAATTTCTGCGACGTTTTTATTTTTGAGATTAAAAGATTCTTTACTTTTCAACGAGGAATATTTGTAACGTTTAATTTACAATGTTCTGTCAAATAGCAATTTGCTAAAAAAAATATTTGAAGGTTTAAAGTGTAATAGGGCAACAGCACTAACTTCCGCACTCAGAGACGTTAAATAACGTTAATGAGTACTTAATGTCATAAAATGACAGATCAAAACTAGTCGCTGTTCTTGCCGGGTCTATGGTCCAGATTTAAATGATTTTTTTTGACATTAAGTGCTCATTAATATTGATTGACGTCTCTGAGTGCGGCAGTTAGTAGCATAATGTATTTCATGTTCAGTCAGTGTTTTATTTAAAATTGAACTTGGCCTGTCTAATTAATTAGAACAAGTAGGTTTTCTCATTCGGATATATTAAGTATTATCTTTATAATTACTAGCTCAAAGTGAGCTCCATAATATTGTTTAAATATTGAAAATATTCTACATATACATGTGACTAATAAATTTCAGTGTTAATTCACGACATAAACATTTACCCAGCGTGTCTCAATTTGATCGAAGTCAGCTGTCATATGCAATAGCATATTGGGTACATACACCAGAGGCTAATCGCATAAATTGACTGACCCACATGTACAAAGGGGGGTTTGAAACGCGCAAAAATGCAGCACGTAGCACGACAAGCTGCATTCCTAAGAGACCACGCTATTGGATTGGTGCACGCCTCGTCACGATCGACATATATCAGGTGAGCTATTATGTAAACCGATGTCAGTTGCTTACGTCTCTCTCACTCATTTAGAATGATAGCGTGTGTAAAGTGTGAGAGTGACGGATAGACAAAATCAAATGAAATCGGCTTACATAATACGGGTTCAGAGCAACTTTGAAAGTAGCGACCGTGAATAAGAGGCTGCGGAGTAAAAGCCTTGGAAGGTTTTGTCATGGCAATATGTTGGCAGAAGAATGTTAGGTATGAACGTGGAGGACGTAGAGGGAGAGGAAGACCAAATAAGAGAAAGATTGTGAAAAGGAGGATATGACATTGAGAGGAGCGGATGAGAAATTGGTATAGGATAAGGGACGTGGAGGAAGAAAACATGTTGTGGCAACTCCGCCGAGATCGGGATAAGGGCAGAAAGAAGAAAAGATAAACGCCACGATCGACACTGTCCTGCCGACGGCCTGCACTGAATTGAAATGCCTTATTTATTAAAATAACCACTCCACCTGATGACCTCCAGAGGGCTTAAGAGGGGTGGCTGTGAAGATACTTTGGGAAAATGGCCGGCTTAGAGCATGCTTTTAAGTAGGGCTCTCAAAGCCTATTTATGCAAGTAATCACTAAACAAGTAGATGGTTAAATTACGATGTAATGTTAAAAAGAGGTAATGAATTATTACAGGCAGAATAACAACATGCAGATTGTCCAACCCTCTTTGGGTATGTTATTGTTGGTAGTTTGTCCTCCACATTACTAAGTGCTCTGCTTATTGATAATCTCCCTTAGTCGGAGGTCGTATTTTACTTTATTCTTCAGCTCCCAGAGCAGCATGGAAGGACATTATCACAATAATGTAACATCTATATAGTTGCTTATCCATGAGTCAATACAATTTTAATATAATTAAATATAGTGCAGGTTAGCACTATATTTAATTATATTAAAATTCAAATTCAGTCAAAGCAAATAACTCTAGTAGTAAATTGTTTATGTATCTATTTGTTGCTACAAATAGGTACATAAACAACCAATGCAACCCTAGAGTACCTACACCATCACACAGTAATAAAAAATCACACTTTAACCGTTTACGCAGCGCACGCAACGTGAGCTCTGAAAATTAAACTTTTTCCCCCGTTTTTCCAACATTTTTCATTGATGCTCAGCTCCTGTTGGTCGTAGTTAAAGTTTGATGTTATATAGCCCATAGCCTTCCTCAATTAATGGACTATCCAACACAAAAATAATGTTTCAATTTGAATTTTTAGCTCCTGATATTAAACAAACAAACCAAAGAAACTACAGCTTTATTAGGACAGATTTTTTATCTGTTAACATTGAAAACAACCTGCATATAATACGGTTACTGAACCGAGTTTTCCGCTTTTCCCCGGCCCGTCCCGCGGGAGACACGGGATGTTTTTGTTAAATTCGGTTCTAAAAACCAGTCAATCAGTTGGTACCCAAACCCCCCGTGCTATTAACCCCGTTTTATCGTGTCACCACGCCCTGCACCCACACATGCAAGGGCCCCGCGCCGGTAAAGGTATAATGTAACTGGAGGTTCATTGAGATGTCACGAACCCTGCCGTAGAATTTAATATGTGCCATTATTAGGGCTAGATCCGTACACGGAGGCTATATTAGCATCAGCAGTTCTATTATTAGTATTTTATTTATTGAAAGTACATGTTTGTCTAAAGGATTTTTATGGCGGCAGTGAATGCAGAAATGGGAAGAGGAAGGCCTGGGCAAATATTTCTTAATCAAATTGAAAGTCGATGAAAGGAATGCCAGATCAAGAACACCCGAAACCGACAGGCATTGACGAAATTGCATTAAGCGAAAGAAGTAGGTAAGGATCGTGGAAAGAAGTGATCTCTGCCTACTCTCTGTGGGAGAAAGGCGTGATATATGTACGTTTGTTTAAATTTGTGTACCCAGCTACTGCGATTTTATCAATTTTGTCAAGTTTTAGTAATGTCCACTAAATCGTTATTAAGTCGAAGTGCTATCATGTCAATGGGCTTTTATTCATTTATATTGCCCTAATATTATGGGACTAAATGCTGTCATCACAGAATCGATTCCGACATTCTTGGGAGATATATATGCAGTCTTTAGCCTAGGATAATTAAGACGCCGAATATCAAAAAAGAAAGTTGGTGTTTCATATTCGATTAAAGAATATAAATACTTTGGGATATACCTACCTATAGATAAAATATAAAACCTGTGGGACATACATATGAATGATACAGTGATTTGGAATTAAGAATATGAGTAAAACTTGGCCTAAGTTGAAACAAAAAGATAATTTTAGTTCCGGCACAAGCTCACACGCGCGTTGTGAATTGAATATCACTTGATTGAAAATGTTCAGTATATCTGAAGATACGATTATCAGTTGAAGCATCAAACGAAAATGTAATAAAACCATTTTATTCATTTTAAGAGAAATATTGAAGCTTAACCGAATATACCTAATCTCAGACTATCGTAGCGCAAAACGGTTTTATGAAAGGTTTTTCCAGTATATTTCACAATAAGATATTTATTAACTTACATTTATGATTTCATACCTGGTTAGAAAATGCATACACATTATCACAGACACGTCGATGACGCGAATGTTAATATATTTATAATTTCCAAATAAGAACGATAGCGCTGCTTTGTTTCCTCCACATTTTACAAGAAGCATTATCTTGGAGGATCAGGCAGCACGTTGCCGTGTGGTGACGGCAGAGTAGAATACAATTGTCACCACTCCAAAACTCTCCCGTGGGTGTCGTACAAGGCGACTAAGGATAAATCATTGAAGAGGAATGGGCAGCAGCGTTCCTCTTATACCACCCAGCAATGTACTGCGACTTTAGTGCCCGATAAATCGCAATAGGCTCGCCACCTCTTATTACATGGGACCTGACATATTAGGCGATACGTGGGTGCTTTCATCTCTGCCTACCCCTTCGGGGATGTAGGCGTGATTTATGTACGTATCAGGCAGCAAAATCCTAGCCAGATACCATAGCAGCATGACAAAAGTCACGAATTGCCAATCCCAAATAATTCAGTATATAGCAGAACAAAAAGAAAGAAAAACATAACTTGCTGAAGGAGAATATAGATCAGAGTAGGTACTATTAAAAGGAAATTCTATGTAAGTATATACGTAACCAGAGAAAGGAAGGGATGAACAATGGAATATTAAAGTTGGAGGACTAATTTGAGGTACATGAGAATTGGTGAAGACTAGCTGCCGCACTCAAGAGACGTCAATTAACTTTAATAAGAATTTAATGTCAAAAATTTTAATTCAAATCTAGACCATAGACCCGGCAAGAATAGCGACTAGTTTTGAATTGTCATTTTTTGACGTTAAGTACTCATTAACGTTATTTGACGTCTCTGAGTGCGGCAGTATCAGTCTTAAAGTAAACAGAAAAAAAACAAAATTATTCAAGATAAAATAATAAATATTACTAACAATTAATTTATCCTATTCGATTTTAATTTTAACATTGTATAAATGTAAGAAAAATTAGTACAAAGATTTTGGTGGTCAGAAGAAGAATCTCGAAAAATTATGATCTTGAGGCGGAAATCTCTTGAGGCTAGTGTCTTGGGTGGCCGAGCGGTCAGGCACCTGCCCGGATAGCAGCGGACGCGGGTTCGATTCCCGCTTCAAGATCATAATTTTTCGAGATTCTTTTTCTAACCACCAAAATATTTGAATTAATTTAACCTGCAGTAGCGACTACTGCGCAAAACTTTCTCCCTATGTAAAAGTGATATAGAATACTTTATAAGGAAAGTCGTAAATCGTGAGACGAATAATAATATTGTCCACATACTTTGTGATTTTGGAATAGATTGTTGCACGGTTCACAACTGAAATTTTATTTAAAAATTGATATATTTGTGAATACGAAGAGAATATTGAAAGAAAATACTCTTTAATCATCTAATACTTGCCGATATAATTATATCACTTAATACTAAAAAAAAAGTAAATATAAATTAAAAAATAATCGAAGAAATTTTTTTTTTCTTCAAACTGTAAGCAAGAGTAAGTAATCTTTTATAATTTGGTTGGAAGAGATCGCTCTTAGCAATAAGGCTGCCCATTGTACATTTTAAAAGTAGCTAAGTGTGGAAATGTTGTGAAGGGGCCCCGTAAACCTACACTTGGGTCACAAGTCCCAAACGCTGCCTCTAACTTCACTGTCTGCCAACCCTGGACCCTGCACACGCACGGAGAATCTATGCTACGAATGCTACGACTTTTAATCTCATCTCTTTTCCGTATAAATTTCAAAATATATAAATAATATTCTTGATAACAATGAACCTAATATAAATAAGGTTTTACCAGAATTTGTGTTCGATAAATAAATATTCGAATAACAAAGAAACTAAGTAAAGATAAGTGCGCGGGCAAAGTTTCTCGGCGCACACAAACCAAATATAACCCATACCATACAAGTTATAGTTATATCGCAAGCAAACTCAAGCCTATCGGCTCAATGCCAACACTACTGCCTCTAGTTACATAATAAACTAGTTCTTTTTTTCCTTTGGACAGGTTACAAAACTATTACAGCTGCAATACGGGCAAGAAACGCTACCGCCATCTATCGGACGCCGGAACCAAGCAACGTGTAGGAAGGAACATCATACAAACCTTCGCCGCTCAGAAACCGCGATCACACTGAATTCAATGGGTTTTCGATAAAGTGCGTCAATCACAGAAGTCCACAGGCACTTGTGACTGGGTAAGTTTTGGGTGACTTCCGAATTTTGTGGAGTAGCACCGACGCGTCACTTGCATACAGCTATGTGGTACAGAGGGCACAAATTCGGCGGGGTGGCGTGTCGCTCGGGCCGGTGACGCGGGCTGACTGCCGAGCGAGGGCTGGCGAGCCCTGCGCGCGCCATAGCCTAACCCCATTCCAAGTTTGCCGAGACAAAGAGTACAGATAAACAGAAGTGACGGGCCTGCTCAATTTGGCCGCAGTCGCGTGATAGCAATTAACGTTTGACACTGAGCTGGCATGACGAATTCAAAATGCGCAGAAAAAAGGAAAAGTTTAGATGGAATGGCAATGGAAAACCAAGCATTCGTGGGCCTCTGGTTTTGGCATTGCAAAATGTTATTATTTATATGTGCACTCTCTCCGTTCATCGGTCTCTCGACATGGTCCTTTCTGTCTCTTTTCTATATATTCATTCACCGCTAACACCTTTCTGGTGTGATGAATGATATGAATCAAAAGGGAATGGATGGCTTGATGACGTCAGACCGGTATGAATGGAATAGGAAACATACTGCGACCGCAGATAGGCTGGCAGGGAGAAGATAACATAGGTACTTGAAAATAAAACATAAGTAATATATTCGACCACCACTTGACAAGTAATAAAATGCCAAATCATAAATTACATATACCTACTAGTCGTAGGACAATCGTGGTTGGTGGACATACAACCAATCTGTGACCGTAACTAAACTATGATGAACATTCAGTATAAACTGAGTAAATTTATCTTAAGTGTATTTATTTATTAGTCAAACACTAAGGATCTCCGCAGATACAAAATTATTAGACGACCGTTCTGTTCAAATATTGAACTAAGGAATAATTCTGCAGATCTAAATAGAAGTGTGACAGAGTTGAATAAAATTTTATTGTCACCACTCCCCATCTCTCCCCCGGGAGTCGTACAAGGCGACTAGGGGTAAAGATACCGATGAATTCCTCTTATACCACCTAGCAATATACTGCGATTTATGTGCCCGCTAAATGGTAATAGGTTCGCCACCTATGGACCTGAAATAATTAGCAAAACGTGGTGTTAATTCACCTCTGCCTAACCTAATTTGTGCAAATAAACGTATTACCCACAAAGACAATAATAATTGGGCCTCAGTATCTTAAGAATACGCAGGACCACCCCGGCTAACATGACCAACGAAACACGATATATTAAAGAAATTTTTCGCTTTGAACTGTCAAAATCTATGGAGTTTTGACAGTTTAATGCGATAAAAGGCTATATCGTATCATATTTCGATGGTCATGCTAGAATAAAAATCTTTTCTGAATAATTTTTAAACTTTTCTTTAATTAAGAATAAGAGGAGAACCTTGTTTCTTCTAATTTCCTATGCCCTATCAGGGTACTGGGTACAACGAACTGTAACTGTAGCTATTATTTAAATCTTTTATACATTGTGTAATAGCAACAAATGAATATGAATATATCTTCAAAAGACTCGAAATAAAGTAAACTCAAAACACGCCTTGCTTATAATATAGTTATTTGTGCAAGCGGTAGAGACTCCTATATTAATTCCGAACACGTCACAGCGTACCTAGAGGCACACAAGAAAGGGCCGCGAAACCTTTCAAATGCCGCCTATTTGCGTACAACCTGAGTCGGCGCTACGATAACTGCTGAGTTTGTAGCAAGCGACGAAAGTTCTCACACTTGTAACGAACGATGTATACGCAATTACGCAGTAACTCGGTGTTTCTACGAAAACGGGTTATTAATAGTTGTTATTTTAACTGGAAATTATGGTTCTATCTCGGCGAATACAAATTATTTTTGATAAGGATTTTCTCCTATTTTGACTAAAAAAATCGTGCATTAACCGATAAAAAATGAACAGTGATATAAATACATACATATATCACGCCTTTCTGCCCTAAAGGGTAGGCACAGGTTTATAATAAAACTCTTACTGCGCACTCACAGAAGTCAATTAACTTTAATGAGTACTTAAAGTAAAAAAATCATTTAAATCTAGACCATAGACTTGGCAAGAATAGAGCTGATTTTCAATTGTAATTTTTTGACATTAAGTACTAATTAACGTTAATTGCCGTCTCTGAGTGCGGCTGATGCGAGGGTGAGCTATGCGGGGAGAAGCGTGTTTTCCCTCCTTACCGCATCACTCACCCCCGCCAACATCCAGAGCGTCCCGTCCCCGCCACCGCCTCTCATACCGCAGGAGGGTCGCGCACGAACTTGTCAGACTATTGTCGCCTTGTAAGACACCTACGGCGAAGGCAGAGGTGGTAACAATGCATTGTTTTCTTGTCTGCCGTCACAACACGCTGACATAAATCATATCAACATGAGCTAGACGTAAATCAAAGTGACATAATGAGAAAGGAAATGATTACTTGTTATTGTTATCTCTCGTTACCTTATAGCCTCCCGGACCGGCCCAAGCCCCGCAGCCAACTATTTATGGGACGCACTTTATCCCCGATCCTCGAGTAGACAGATCCTTTGCCTACAACATGTCTGGGTTATTCGAAAGGTAAACGACTCGCCCATCCATTACAGATAATTGCTATTTGTAGCATGGCGAGGCGGGTTTGCCGCTCGATTACCTCGTGTTGGTCTTCGGTAAATATGAGAGACAGACCAGTCATATTAAACCCTTGGAGATTCAAATAATTAAAACACAAATAATTTAACACATTAGACTAAAATAAAGCAATAGGTTGGTATCATTTATATCACCAACATTTAATTTGACAAACTTTATAATTGTCTGGTTAAGATTTGTAAATGATTCCAATGTAAAAAATATATAGTGAAAAGTTTGCTTATAAATAAATCAGTACTGGATTTTGCGAAGATCTCGTTATATTTTTGGATAAAATTGGCTACTCAAATTGTAACATAAAGGTCAAAAACGTAATTAAAAACATTCCAAAATCAAACACGAATTAATTGAAATAATCGAAAACAATTAAGTCTAATCAAATAACACTTAAGAATGTTACATAATTGGAAATAACTTTGTTGATAATGGCTACATCAATGATAATTAATTCACGTAAAAGGGGGCGACGCTGTTGCCAACTATCGGGTACTTAGTTACTGACGTAAATCGAAGTATGCTAGGTGGAATAAGAAGAACGCTGCCCATTCCTCATCATTGTTTTAATTCTTGATCGCTAACATCTTACCTATATTACTCGATTCAAAATTTAGAGTCCTTTATATTCACTGTTATAATCTAACCATCCACCATAATCTTCATTGTCTAGTGTTTCAATAGTATTTTGACACGGTTCGTGTTACTAAACCAGAAAATAAGAAATCCATTTGCGACGCAGCTCATTTCACAAAGGTTGTGTAGCTTGTTTATAATGATGTTATAAACCGCACATTATAGCCTTTCATACAGGCATGTGCAGAGCGCAATTTACAGTGGCGGACCTTTAACACTGCCCTGGCGAACACCCAAATTTTATACTGTACTCAACAACGAAGTGCACTCGATAATCCCGTTATTGGAAAATTCAGATATTGAGGGTATGGTAGAAATTGTAATTAGAGCCAATACTGTAATGGACAATACATTACTTACTGAAATATACACACAATCATTGACCACGACCCTGTTTATCACCGAAATAGTAGGTAGACGTGTGTTTAACACCCATATTTTGCAGTATAGCCAAGTGATCGACAAGACACACTGCTGCTCATCTATACTAATATTATAAAGCTGAAGAGTTTGTTTGGTCGAACGCGCCAATCTCAGGAACTACTGATTCAAATTGAAATATATTTATCTGTTGGATAGTACATATATCGAGGAAGGCTTTAGGCTATAAAATAAACGATAATAACTCGAGCGAAGCCGCGGGCGACCACTATTCAAATATGTTCCTTTATCAAGTTATATTACACACTTACAACCACCTTTACTGAATCAATAATAAGACTCCATTACTCTTCTAGTATAAGCCTAATATGTGTATTGAATAAGTATTGTTATGAATACAAATATCAAAAGTAAACAGATAAATACCCACCAAAACGCACTGAGTCAACTTGATAGGTTATGGCCAATTCTCTTTATTCTTCTCCATCCATAGGGGAAGGCCTGTGACATAACAAACTATTACAAAATTATGGCAAACAATGCGACAAAATGAACTGAAACTAATTATGGGCAGAATTTTGCGGCATGTGTGACGCAGCGGTCGATGCAAAAGGGGTAAAGCTCAGTGGTTTGTTTGCTCAAGCAGCGATTTTCAGTTTTAACCAGCCGGAAATGGCGGGGGCTTGAGCAAAACCACGTCGTGTATGTAAATAAATACATATTATATTTCTAATAGTCACCCATTTTTAACTTAGCAACTTGTGTTCTTTATAATTTTGACTTTTTATTTGAACAGTATATAAATGTAATGAAAATTATCACAAATTTTGTGGTTACAGCACCAAGACTATAATTTTATGAACTTTTTCTAACCACAATATACCTGCGCGAACGACCCTCATTTTGGTTCAACTTACGTGCCGAGAACTATGGTTATTAGTAATATATTTATTACCATTGTTGAACAAATAATATTGATGAGGATTGGGCAGTAGGGTTCCTTTTGTACCACCTAGCAGTGTACTGCGACTTTTGTGCCCGATAAATGGCAATAGGCTCGCCACCTATTACATGGGACCTGACATAATTGGCGAAACGTGGGTGCTAGTTCACCTCTGCCTACCCCTTCGTGGATATAGGCGTGATTTATGTATGTATGCACAAATAATATTGTCGTTAGAAAAAGTTCAAGAACATGTAGTCTTGATGCAGGAATCGAACCCGCGTCCTCTGCGATCCGGGCAGGTGCTTATACCACTCGGCTAAAGTTGTAGTAGCAGTATAAAAGCTATTCCTTTTACCTACTTTCAACTTTACGAGTAAATTCCCCAGAGCCTCATGAGAAGCCAGAGTCAATAGAGCGAAGTTTTAAAATTAAACTGGTACCCCGCCAAAGAGAAATCCCGAGGCTATTTTACTGAGTGGCGTACGTCCGGGACCAACGGGACTGGTGAAAAGGGACAGCCCGAATTATCTAACGTAGCATTCAATTTGGAGTCGAAAGGCACGATGTATGCTTTTAACGATATTGGTAATCGCTAATCAAACTTGGGACGAGATCGATCAGATATTTCGTCTCACTTTCAGATACCAATTATTGGATACATATTTAGAAGGCCGTCAAGAGGTAGAACATAATAAATCCAGCTTATCCCTTAAGGGGCATGTAGATGAATATCAACAACCAAACCGTCAAGAGGTAAGAAATTCATGTAATGTTTTCTTATATTTGCACGAGCACTACACATTTGAAATAAAACAACTTTTACGGATAAGACTCGCGTATAATTTGATGTTTGGCATATTAATTATTTAACCCGACGTTTCGATCACTTTACAGTGGCCGTGGTCACGGGGGGACTAAAGATGACAGGTGTCCTCACAATAAAGTAATAATTAACTACCGTCATAATATTTGATATTTTAGGTGTTCCGATTTACACAAACAGAGCTTACAATATCATTGTTTTTGGCAGTATGAGGACGGTGTTGGGATTTAATTATTCTAATAATTGGGTCCCAAGCAGGTGGTATGTTCCAACCCTTATCCCTATTGAAGTTTGGATGTTTCTTGATTTCAATAGCTTCACGTTTCATTCTAGGTATATATCGTTTCTCTTTAATAATGGTTGGGTCCGTCTAAGGCATGACCCAACCATTATTTAAGATTTGACAAACCGCAAATTCTAGCAAAAGAGAAACGATATATACCTAGAATGATACGTGAAGCTATTATATTATGACGGTAGTTAATTATTACTTTATTGTGAGGACACTTGTCATCTTTAGTCCCCCCGTGACCACGGCCACTGTAAAGTGATCGAAACGTCGGGTTAAATAATTAATATGCCAAACATCAAATTATACGCGAGTCTTATCCGTAAAAGTTGTTTTATTTCAAATAAATTCATGGCTAAATCACAGCTTATCTCTTAGGGGCATGCAGAGGTATATTAACAACATTTCACGAATTACGTTAGGACTCATAAAGTGGATGCGATAAGTGTCTTGCTACGTGTGTAGCAGGAATTGTATCCTACCCTATCCTCATAATTTTTCTAACTCCCTCAGACACCTTGTCCGAGACCCGCGGAGGACAGAGGATGGTGACGATAAAAAAAATACTCTCAGAAATTCATAAATATTCTTATAACAACTAAAAAAACCTAACGGGGAAAAAACTTGTGCGAACACAAAAGAAACTCAAAACGATTACGACATTTCAACATCACATCACAGCAAAGTGCTGACGAACGACCGAATGGGGCATAAAACTGAAACACTGTTATCTCGTCACACTCACAAAAGAGGGGGAAAATGGTTACGTAGTACTTCAAACATCCACGCTGCATCCTCGATTCTGGAATAGGCCCCTAGAGAAATGGCGGCTCGGGCTCGGCGCGTTGCACTGATAAAATACCAGATCCCGTCGGCTTGGCGGCTATCAAGGAGCCGACACATTCACCCTCCGGGCAAACTGGTCACTGCGGAGGGTTTATGTAAACGGTTGCCTGTTGATAGAACCGTACGCTTTTTTCTTTATCAAAGAACGCATTCTTACGAAATTCTGTTCAAACATCATCATCAAACATGAGAATTAAGCTAACCAACCTTATGGAACAAATTGGGTGGCATGTGTGAAATTGTCCTTAAAGTTAAAATCTAATGTAGACTCATTATCGAATAAAAAGAAATCTATTTATTTAATATTTTTTATTAGATTTTAATTTTAACATTATATAAATGTTAGAAAAATTAGTACAAAGATTAATATTTTTTATCAAAAAATCCAGAATACAAAAAATTCGGTTGCCTCGCTCGGTGTTTCCTCCTCAGGAGAACTGAGGTCACCAACATAGAAGAGCAAACCTTAAGAGGACTGACGGCCGTTGGGGCGAAAAGGTCCTCGAATGGCGTTGGTAGCCCCAGGAGGTCTACTCTGAAACTCCGAACGATTAACTCACATCTATCCGTTTTTCTCACGCCACAGCGAGTTAAAATAAGAGCAACAAAGACGCAGTCAGATGCAGGCACTCGATCGAACGAAATAAACTTCCAGAGTACCGACTCTGATGCAGGCAGCACAGGAACGATCGGTTTGCAGTGGGCGTCTCACGGCTATCTGACTTAACACCAATAAAAACTGGGTACAGGTAGAAAATTCTATTTATCGACCGTAATCGATATGATTTATCTTCATCTGTTTTCCTGAGAAAAAATTCCAAAGTTAAGGTATATTCCCTTCAAGTTGAAATTTGCAAACGAAATCGTCTATTTCAAAGGAAATGCCTCAGTTCCACAAATAGACTATTAAGCCGCGACATCCGACGGTCGCGATCAGACAATCGGAGCGGACAAATGATCACCTGAGCCGCTCCCGACGAAGATTGAGGGCACTCGTAAAAACGTCCTCTCTCAGACATTTCTGTTATCTTTGAGTGCTTTAAGTGCTGCAAGGACGCACATGGGAGATCAAACACGCGTAGCTATCATGTTTTTTGAGGAAAAACGGCAATCCCACTTAAATCGTATACGGCAAACGCTGGTAAAGTGGTAACGTTCACAAATTAAATCATCGGACATATTTTTTCCCCACAATATTTTTAATAAATTTTGACTGTTGCGTGCTACGACTCCACGTTCGTAAATGACGCAAGTCACAATACTGTTTTTTTTTTATGTAATCACTAGTGGTCACCCGCGGATTCGCTCGCGTGAATGTCGGTTGTTATTGTTATATAGCCTTCCTCAATAAATCCTTCAGCTTTAGATTTCAAAATTTTGTCTAAATAATGCCTTATTATTATTTTTTATTTTATTATAATTTTATGCACATTGATTACTCTACAAAATGAAGAAAAATAGATACGTAATATCTCTCAGAAATCAATTACCTACGACTATCAAAATATTGGTTTATTATGATAGTCTTTGTATGAGTGAAAAGTGACTAGAATTAGATTCTAAAATACTCTCAGATTGATATTAGGACAAGAAATCGCGAATAATCCATTTCATACGTAACTGCCAAGTGAATCCCAGGTGTACCGAGGCAAAAGGTTGACGGGGGTCTATTTAACCGACTTCGTAAAAGGAGGAGGAGGTTCTATTTATATAAATTTTCCTAATAGCAAGTCCGCCAATATGTTCCGTTCCGATATCGCCTTGATCCCAAAGACCAAGGTGTTCCTCTATTCGTGAAACAAAGTGACAGGGGTCTGTAGCGGCCGATTCACGTGACACGATAAAGGTCGCGGTGTCTTCACTTGTTATGTAATCTTCCTGTCAGGACGATGCTATTCGCATACAGTCTGAGCTAGTTCATACTTAGTTTTAAGCTTCATTCAAAATTATACATATATTTGTATGGCGGTTGAATCTCATTGCTTTTATATCATAAAAAACTAGATCTAAGGGACAGCAACTAATGTATGATAAATAAATGTGGGATTATGAGTGGAACGGAACGTGCACTGAGTGAAAGGGTTGAATGAGGTTGAACGAACGGGTGAATGAGAGAGATGATTATGACGGGGAGTTGGTTAATGGCGGTGTGAGAAGACGGATGGAAAGTGAAAGACGAATTTTGGAAGATTTTATTAAAGAACTCCTTGCCGAAGAAAACCTGGTTTCTCTGTTCCCACAATTTTTGGGGGCTCGTCCGGGATCAGAAAAGCAAGTTTTCAACGGCAATACGACGAATTGGGAAGTGAAGAAGGGCGGTTGCTTAAACAAAAGACGGTTACGACGCGACGCATAGAAGTTTCGGGAACAATCGCCATAATTTTCTAAAATGCCTAGGGAAGTAAATGATCGACGTAAGAGCAGGCAGTTCGATTACGAAGACGCAGAGGTTAATCCAACGATGCATAACATTTTGCAAATGACGGCGGAAGAAATTCACCCATTTAACGGCCATGACAAAATTTATTCGGCTACCCGTTGGATACAGGACATTGAAGAAAATAGCGAAATATTTGGCTGGACGGAGTTGCAGCGCTTAATAATTGCTCGAAGGTCGCTTACAGGTACTGCATTACTATGGCTTAGATCTGAACGTCCGTTTAAGAGTTGGGAAGATTTGAAATCAGCGGTCGCAAGAGAGTTCCCAGACTCTGTTGATATGAAGACCATCCATGAAATGATGAGCACCAGGAAGAAACAGCAAGATGAACGGTGTATCGATTACATGTTGGAGATGAAGGAGCTGGGCAAACGCGGTAAGATGCCAGACTATGTTGCCATTAAATATATCGTTGACGGCATAGTTGACGACGAGATCAACAAAGTGATGTTGCATGGTGTAACTTCGTACGCCGATCTGAAAGAAAAGTTGCGGATTTACGAGACGATCAAAGAAAAGACGAGAGGCGCCAACCAGCAACACCAACGACGAGGAAATACTTATAATCAGGGCCATACAAGTCGTCATAACACGCATCGGCAACATAATGCAGTCAATTTTAAAGTATGCTACAACTGTGGTGAGAAAAATCACATTGCGACAGAATGTCCAAACAAGCAGCGGGGAATGAAGTGTTTCAAATGTAATTCATTCGGTCACATTTCGAGGGATTGCAATGGCGGCCCAAGCAGTACGAGTGCTAGAAGAGAGAAGAGCGAGACGACAAATCAATTGAGCGGAACGAATTGGCGACGTGATGTTGGCAGCACCGGCGACAAGGCGATGTGTGTCGAAGTTCGGTCGGATCAGAACCAATGCGAGCGCGGTGAATCATGTTTGCAGGGTGGTAACACTGCGAATGACAGGTCGACTCACATGAAGTCGGACATGGAAGATGACGTTTACATGAACGTAAACAAAATGGTGAAAACGGAGAAGCAACAAAGACCCATGAAAACTATAGTTGTTTTGGGAAAAACATTTGAAGCTTTAGTGGATTCTGGCAGCGACGTTAATTTATTAAGATGGGACAGCTTCTGTGCTTTGCCAGTGCACGATTACGAGCAGTGCGAATTAGTGTTCCGTGGATTAGGTGCTTCGCGTGTGCAAGCTATTGGACGCTTTTATATTACCGTGTGTGTAGATGAAAACAGTTATAAAGATGTTTTATTTTATATCATACCTAATGATGCGATGTCGCACGATGTTATTCTTGGCCAACAATTTTTACAAAAAGTGGTAATGATTTTAAACAACAACCATGTTTCGCTAGTGCCTTCGAATGAGGAATGGTTGCATAATCTTACTGTTGCTTGTGATGTTGATATTTTAGGTAACGAGGTGAGTGAAGAGGCACAAAAACAAGTAAGGTATTTGGTGGACACCTACAAACCTATGAAGACGACGGAGACGCCGATCGAGTTGCGCATTGTTTTGAAAGACGATATTCCAGTTGCTCAACGACCAAGGAGGTTAGCTTTACAAGAACAAGTAGAGGTAGACCAGCAAGTAGCGAAATGGTTGGACGAAGGAGTTATTAGGGTGAGTCACTCCGAATATGCAAGTCCTTTGGTACTGGTTAGAAAGAAAGACGGCAGTGTTCGAGTCTGTGTAGACTACCGGCTAATCAATAGGAAAATAGTTAAAGACGAGTATCCATTGCCTATTATCGAGGACCTCATTGATAAGTGTCGTTCAGGGAAGATTTTTAGCACTTTAGATTTAAAAAATGGATTTTTTCATTTGGGAGTACATAAAGACTCGATTAAATACACATCATTTGTCACTTCAAAGGGACAATATGAATTTTTGAAAGCTCCATTTGGTCTGTCAATCTGTCCGAAGGTTTTCATGAGATTTATTAACATAATTTTCAGAGATCTAGTAGAAAAGGGAATTGTTATGATATTCATTGATGATTTGCTGATTCCAGCTGAAAATGAGGATGAAGCAATTGAAAACCTGACACGGGTACTACAGCGAGCATCTGAGTACGGGTTAGAAATCAATTGGAAGAAGTGCCAACTGCTGTTAGGGAAAGTGGTATATTTGGGTCATGAAATTGAAAATGGGGAGGTGAGACCGTCTCCAGAAAAAACTGTTGCGGTGCAAAGATTTCCAGTGCCACAGAATATAAAACAACTTCATAGTTTTGTTGGGCTGTGTTCATATTTCCGTAAGTTTATACCAAATTTTGCTTTGTTAGCTCAACCATTGACTGATTTATTGAAGAAGGATAAAGAGTTTTGTTTTAATGAAGAACAGATGAAGAGTTTTACAATATTAAAAGAAAAGTTGTCCACTAAGCCGGTATTAAAAATTTATGATTCTAGATTGGCAATAGAGTTACATACAGATGCTTCCTGTGTTGCATATTCTGCAATTTTGATGCAAAAGAGTGTTGATGATGGTAAACTACATCCTGTTAACTACATGAGTAAGAAAACATCAGACGCGCAGAGTAAATACTCAAGTTATGAACTGGAGGTGTTGGCTGTAATTGAAGGTATCAAAAAATTTAGACATTATTTGTTCGGGATGAAATTTAAAGTAGTAACTGATTGTAAGGCGTTCCAAATGACAATTAATAAAAAGGAGTTGTCTCTATCAACAAGAGTAGCCAGATGGATAATATTTTTACAAGACTACGATTTTACTGTGGAGCATAGAGAAGGTAGTAAGATGAGGCATGTTGACGCCTTGAGCAGAAATCCTCCTATGGTGAATGTGTTGTTTTCAAGTTTGCGTGAGAATATCAAGTATGCTCAAGAGAAAGATGACAGCTTGAAGGCAATTATGGAGATTTTACAGCATCAGTCATATCAAGATTATTGTTTAGATTCTGGTTTATTATACAAAGGAGATGAGAAAAAATTGGTTATCCCAAAGAGTTATGAAGCAGAAATATTAAAAATGATTCATAGCAATGGACATTTTTCTAAGAAGAAAATGATGGAGTCAATAAGTAAAGACTATTATATTGAAGGTTTAGGTAAGAAAATAGATGATTTTATTACTAGTTGTATACCTTGTTTATTGGCAACGCGGAAACAGGGAAAACAGGAAGGTTTTCTAAATCCTATTGAAAAACAGGAATTGCCATTTCATACTATTCATGTAGATCATATTGGGCCTATGACGGAGACGAAGAAACAATACAACTACATACTTACTGTGGTTGACGCATTTACCAAGTTTACTTGGATATTCCCTACCAAGAGTACGACGAGTAAGGAGACGTTGGAGAAGTTGAAAATTTATCAACAACATTTTGGAAATCCTATCAGAATTATATCAGATAGAGGGACAGCGTTCACTAGTAATGATTTCAAAGAATTTTGTCAAGAAGAGGGGATTCAGCATTCTATGATCACAACTGGCGTACCAAGAGGGAATGGGCAGGTCGAACGGATACATAGGATAATAATTTCAGTACTAACCAAACTTTGTATTGAGAATCCTACCCAGTGGTATAAGCATGTAAGTCGTTTGCAAAGATCTCTAAACAGTACACACCAGAGAAGTGTAAACAGCACCCCATTTGAGTTGTTGATTGGAACAAAAATGAGAGTTAAAGAAGATGTTGAAATTTATGACTTGTTATTGCAGGAAGATAGAATTAGTTACATACAAGAAAGAGAGGATTTAAGAATGAAAGCCAAACAGCAAATATTAAGGATTCAAGAAGAGAACAGTAAAAACTATAACAAGAGAAGGAAGAAAAGTATCAAATATCAGTGTGGCGATATTGTGGCGATCAAGAGGACACAATTTGGGGTAGGAATGAAGTTGAAACCTAAATATCTAGGTCCATACAGGATTACTTGCGTTAAAGGAAAAGATAGATACGAGGTAGAAAAGATGGATACTTTAGCAGAAGGCCCTAGGAAGACCTCAACATCTGCTGATTATATGAAGCCTTGGCCGGATCCTCAAAATTGCTTTGCAAGTGACTAAGGTATTGTTTCGTTTTATTTGTTTGTTGCAACGTTGGATTTTTATTTTTATTTTATTACCATTCGGGGTGTACGGTGAAACGATGGCTGTTGTTTACTTATAGTTAGTTTTAAGTTGTTATTGGCAAAAGATGGGTATTGTCTATGTTTTTTTTTTATGTTCTTAAAGATGTTTTGTGTTTCATGATGTTAAGATGCTTTGTGTTACATGATGATAAGATGTTATAATTTTGTGTATTTAATATGTAAGATTTGTGTGATATCTTAAGATGATTTATTGTTAACACTGTTATTGTAAGAGTATGGTTGATATGTTTAGCCAGTCTGAGGGCAGACTGATTGCAGGATGGCCGAGTGTGGGATTATGAGTGGAACGGAACGTGCACTGAGTGAAAGGGTTGAATGAGGTTGAACGAACGGGTGAATGAGAGAGATGATTATGACGGGGAGTTGGTTAATGGCGGTGTGAGAAGACGGATGGAAAGTGAAAGACGAATTTTGGAAGATTTTATTAAAGAACTCCTTGCCGAAGAAAACCTGGTTTCTCTGTTCCCACATAAAATCCATTGCTCTAAAATACCAGTGTGCAGTTTGAGGTAAGACTATGATATATTTATATAACATCAAAGCTAAACTTAACAGAGTATAGGATTGGGTGTGGACGCGGGATCGGTTCCAGCATCCAAACATATATTTTTTTAAGAATGTATTTCTTTGTGTTAGCTCGAAAGTTTACACTAAAAAAGCATAACCCTTCAACAAATAAATCTTATACAACTGCACGAATTAAGTTCACCGTCAAAAGAGCATCCCTTCAGAAAACCGTTTAATTCACAAACGCTCACATTCCACCAAGTCAGAGCGGGCTTCCACAGAACATCTCATATAAAAGGAATCCCAAACACTATGATATACGACACATCGTTAAGCGAAAGAATGCGTCCGAGATCCCACAGGATACTCGGCATACAATTTACGTTGTGAAATATCGTGTACAGGGCTCAACGTTAGCGCAGGCTATAAAACTGGGACTAGCTTCTGGGGATTTGGGCTAAATAATTGCCTTTTACATTATAGACGTCTTAAACTCTGGAGATAAACCCTTTTCCATCATTCATATTCAACTATTTCTCTTGCCCTTATCACATTTCATTTGAGGTTTTCTTCACAGCCTGTCTTTCATATTCCACTACAGCTGATAAAGTACAGCATCCAGTTATAATTTATCGGTCAGAGGTCATCAAGACCATAATCTGCCTGCTTGCAAGACAATAGTAGCCATTATCCCACCTTAATATTTCTATAGTTTTTAGTCTTATTACAAAAATAACTTCGGAACTTCCAAATTAAGGGGACTACTTTTTTGTCACTGTCTTTTAAAGGGTTAAGTAATCTTTGAAACCTAATTACATACACCACGCCCCTATCTAAGGGTAGGATTTCAAAAATATAGATATAAATTAAACCAAGCCGGCGTTTCACAATGTGAACACGCTTCATGAACGGCCTAATTCGGCAGTCAGCCTTCGGCAATAAACCGTTTAATATGTAATGTGAATATGAATTTTATGGGCTTCTTTATTGTTATATACTACTTACAATTGTTTAAGTGTGCTATCCTTTAGAATACAATACACAGAACTTTCAATAAAAATATACATTTTCATTTTATTTATGGTTTTAGGTTGGTCACAATAGTCTGCTTAATGTTAAATTCTTTAAGAGGCCTATTTTTATTCATCAAGAATGGTAAATATTTTAATAGATAATTGTTTTAAACTGTCTACTGTAATAAGGGTAAAAAGTCGAAAGAACAATCAAAAGTTATTCACCCCGTTCAGGGTGGATACAAGATAATGCGTTTCCGAATATTCGCTCTAGGGTGAATAGTCAAAATCAGGGGAAATAAGGGCGGATAAACGTACTAAGCATCCATTTTGTTAGGCGCTGTAATTTCAAATAAAGGTGATAGATGAAAGGTGATGCTTGTTTCAGCCAATTACTCTCACTACTACGCTCAAAATGTTTCCATATTTTATCAATAAGTCGCTCTCACACATATTGTCTCTTATTGTATCAAAAGATATATTTTTTAAAATATAAAATGGTTCTAGATACACTTTTTTCAATACCGTTCACACAGAAATGAAAACTCTTAAGATAATATTTGTTTCTTTCATGCTATCTCTTAAACTAATAAACTTGACATTCCTATAAATAGGTATATCAACTTATAAAAATAACATATTTCTCAACTGTATCTATGAAAAAGGTCTACAATCCCAATACAGTTTCACTAACCCAAAGTAATCACTACGCAATTTCTCAACTGAACAAGCGTCCATCAAATTCTGAACAACGCACGATTGAAATCCAATAACCCATGAACGACGAATTGAATCGTTTATTTTGAACTCTATCCCCACTACACAAGAGCGACACTTGAACAATAAGTTCGAGAATCGGCTGGGCCGAATCTCCAAATTGCCAAGACACAGGACGGCAGAAGGTACATACGAATCTCAATGTTAGTAAGCTATGTACGGTCAACAGCACCCAAAACTGCCAATTTTTTTATCGATTGTCAACCTTAACTTGTTGGTAAAAAGCACAAAGTAGATTGAGAGAATTTGAAAACTGATTCCAAGTCTACTAATAAGGAAATACAGATAATATTTTTTTACATAAATATAATATAGTCACTCTCATACACACCCATCACCTTCATCGTACCTCACACAATCCATTCATTTCAGGGGATACCAGCGGAAGAGATTGGGGGTAGTAACAACTATAATTTCTACTCTGCCGTCACCACACTGACGCGGCTAGATTGAACATCGGAAATTAAATAAGAAATCACTGTGTTGCTTTAGAACTAAACTCGGTCTAAGCCTACTCGTTGGAGCCCTAACCAAGAACCAACAATAAATTAATTTAAAACACTATTAATTCTGTTGAACTTGCTCGAAACTTAGTTTTGGGCGAAGATCCCATTTAAACTTCTTCGTTAATTAAACATTCTGGCGCCAAAAACACTTAACTTTACCAGTTTACTTATTGCACAATTACTATAATCTGAAATGCTGCCGTGTAGTACCGCTTATGCTAAATAAAATAATGCTAAACACAATAATCCACCACAATCGCTCCTGCGGGTGTCGTAAATAAATACAAGGCGACCTAAAACAATAGTGGAGAATTAGAAGCAGCATTCTTGTTGTACCAAGCAATATTCTGCGATAGGTATAGGTGCCTTGGCAATAGGATAGCGCGCCATCACATGAGACTTATAATAGTTGGCGAAATATGAGACTTTTCATACAACTCTGCCTACCTATTTGGGGATTTAGGCACTTATCAAAAATAAATATTAAAAAATTACTAAGATTTGGTCTTAAAAATATCACAGCATATTTTTAAACCTCTAGAGACTCTAGACCTAAATATATCTGAGATTGGAGGCATTGTTATTCTTGGAGGTTTAAATTGATACGATCCTTTTTGACATAATATTTCATTGTTTCATTATTCATAATTTAACATATTTTTAAAGCTCCGATGCCACTGGCGATAATGTTAAAAATAGTTTAGCAATACGCAAGACGTGCGTTATACAAAATATTTCTTCCGTGATTTAAGGTTAAAATAATCTAAATTTTCTTTTCTCCTTATTGTTTAAAGGGGCTTTTTACATAAATAACAAAGATCTGAACTTTGGAAACAATAACATTTTAAAAAGATCATAATATCTAAATTTCATTATGCCTATACCACTCTGCCAACTTAATTAAATTTGCGAAATTTCTCCCTAACCTTTCAACTTCACGTTGTATGCCAGCCCACGCAATGTAGAAATCTGTTTCCAACAACCAAAGCAGGTAATTTTACAAATAAATACTGTATATTCGGGTAATTTAAATTTGCTTTTTAATCATTACATGACAAAGAGTGAATCCGCAATGTAGATTCAAAGTAAATTTATTTTAGAATCATTATAATTATATAGTTTACGAAATCTTTAACGAACTCTAAACTTTAAGTAAAGGGAGGAACAAAACTTGCACAGTTTCTTGCCTATTTTTCTCGGAACAAAGTCCAGGATCTCCATTTTTGAATCATTCGAAGTGAATGTTAAATTACTTTCGTTAGCTCCCAATTTTACGTATTTTTGAAACATTAGAAATGACTGTTGCCCTTAAACTCGAATCTTATAACGTTTTTCATTTGATGCAGAAAAAATAAAAACCGGAAAGCCATAACTCGTTGATTTTAAAAACTGGTAATGAGTTACGGGGGAACGGAACGTAAATTTTAAAGTTATATTGTCATTATCTGTCTGTCATTTGAAAGATTGTCATTAGCTGTCATCAACAAAATCCTCAGTTGTCAGTGTCTTTCTAACGTCATTTCCACTGGTAGAATATCGGAAACGAGTGGGTAAGACCACTCGTTGCAAAATTCACGAGTGTGAATATTCAAAAATAGATTCGATTTTAGGGATTCACATACGAATCTTGCGATTTCATACACGATTTGGAATTCTAATGATTCAAAAATGCGTCTCCTTGTAGGATAGACAATATCAATTAAAAGCGAGCAGATGGAAAGGAACCGACAGAACCACTGATGTCTAGTGCCACTGATCACAGATCCACTTATCTACGTAGAGATCCACTGATCCGTACGTAGCAACAATTTCTAAACACCCATAAGTAATTCCAATAGCACTTAATTACACAATTTGCGAAACCTACTCAAGCTTGCACAACCACTTCAAATCTGCTCACATAAAACATTACTCGGGTTGTATTTTCAAGAGATTAACATCCACGGCTAAACTCTCTTGTTTCAGCTGCGAAAGGTCAGGCCTTTCAACAGGGGAAATTATTTTTAACAAAATTAAGAGTTGGCGCTTCCTATACGTTGGATATAATATAGATATATGGAGAACGTGGGCCGGGTGGAAAACATTCGAGTATAAAAATTTCATAAATGTGTTGTTCGGGAACAAATATGGATTACACTGAATGGCTTTTAGCTGCCGTGCCGGGGTCATGGCCGCACTTTTATACTCTTTTCCATACTTTTAAATATTCCTGGAAACAACAACCTGTTTTCGAACCTCAATTCATACATACACATCTATCCAATGAATTTTCCGACAATAGTTGATACATTGTTTTAAAAGGATTAACGTCTAAACTCTTGCTATACTAGTTAATGATTTTTTTTTTAATTATAATACCAAAAGTATTCACCATCTACAATACCAGCTAGGCCAGCAGCACCTGTAGAGCCTTGTTATGGTCATTAATCATCACTTCATCAGTCACAGTCAACATAGTGACATGACCGTTAAATGTCAATAGTCGTCTTGCATTGAACATATTGGCTGGCGAAATGTGGGTGTTAATTCATATCCTCTTCTCCTTTGAGTAAACAGGCGTGATTCATTTACTTCGTAGATTCCACTCCACCTCCGTTAAGAGTTCTGATGGATCAATTTGTTTACTTTGTAATCACATTTATGAAAAAGAGTATTTTGTATTATTAATAAATCTTAAACGAAAAGAATACTTATGTTTTAGGCAATAGCTAATAGAATGACTATTTAAGAATACCAAATAATAAACATAAAATCCGTACTAAAAGTTTGTCATTCGCTAAAAGAATAAAAAGCTAAAAGAATATAAAAAAATTTGTCGACAGACATGGAAATATTTTATTTATCTAAGGGCCTGTTGACAATCTACAAGTTCGAAGTAGCTACTTGACAGTTCAATTGACATATATTTCATATAATATAACAACTGTCAAATGATCTGCGAAGTAAGCTACTTAGATCTTACTTGTCGATTGTGAAACAGGCCCTAAGAGTAGAAAACTCATTTGAAATAAAACAACTTTTACGGACTCGCGTATATTTAGATTTTTGGCATTATTATTTAACCAACAACAACATGCCATTGACGGACCCAGCCATTACATAAGATTTGACAAGCCACAAATTCTAACAAAAGAGAAACGTTACCTAGAATGTTAAGAGAAGCTATTGAAATAAAGAAATACCCCAATTTCAATAAAGACAATGGCTGGAATATACCACCTGCTTGGGACCCGATCATCAGGATAATTAAATCCCAACACCGTCCTCATACTGCCAAATCCATAGACACAGTGAGCTCCGTCTGCTTAAATCGGACCACATAAATATTAAATAATTTGAAGGTAGTTAATTATAACTTATGATGAAGACACCTGTCATCTTTAGTCACCCCGTGACCAAAGCCGCTGTAAAGTGATCGAAACGTCGGAATAAATAATAATGCCAAACATCTAAATATACGCGAGTCTAATCCGTAAAAGTTGTTTTATTTCAAATGTGTAGTGCTCGTGCAAATATAAGAGAACATTATTAGTAGAAAGCTCGTTATTTAGTAAGCTCTGTTCGTCGAGCTCCGCCTACAAACAGAATACCGTGTCACAATATGCCTAAGACATTACTCTTTTTCAAGTAACTTCCTTCGATCGTCCCGTCCCACACGCAACCTTTAATCTCGGCTCTTAACAGCGATCGTATTAATCCCCCAATTAACGAAGGCCCGAATACGGTCCCCAGATACGCCATGGAAGGGCGAAACCATCAATTAATTATCTGTTGTAACCTGATGTTAGCCGTGAATAATGAATGGCTATGACACTACTGGTCACTGCCAACGAACGTAACCAACGTTGATGAATACTTCTTTATCTTTATCCTTATTCCGCTCTAGACGGGGTCGGCACAACATATTTTCTTCTTCCAGTCCTCTCGCATCAGGATATGATAATATCCTCCTTTACACAATCCATCCTTCTATTCTTAGGTCTTCCTCTCCTATTTCCTTTCACGATCATAGGTACCTAAGGTACCTAACATACTTCTGCCAACACAGCTTTCATCTCTTCGCATAGCATAACATAACCAAACCATCCAACTCCGCAGTCTCTCGGTCACTGGCGCTGGCACTGGCATAGCTGGCGAAGTTTGGGAGTTTGATACTCCTCAGCCTAGTGTTCCCGAGGACTATAGCCTTATTTCCAATGGCTGATGGTCGAATAGTCTACAGGTGGCATGCCAATGTCAAATTAGTTCAATATTTTTCGCTATTAAATCGAATACCACAAAAAACTACGATACTCTAGTATAGGCTCTTGGATCGTAGCCCTAGGCTTGTAGTACCTATTCTCTTTCTCTGTCCCCCTTTTTCTGTCCATTTCTTTCTTTTCTGCTCTCTCTCTCCATCTATATGTCTGTCTCTCTTTCTCTATCTATCTGTCTCTCCTCCCTCAGAAACATTACGTAACTTTTAAATCAGAAAGAACAAAGTCATACAGACGAAGCCTTCAGAACAGACGGCTATGTCACCTAGCATAATTTCACATCCGAATCCTGAAGCATCCAATTAAATCCCCACTTAATGTAGGCAAAGCTCGCGACAAAGGCTATAAATCGTCGGCTTTTATCTCAACGCGAAATCTGAACGATACGTCTCGTTAGCCGGCTACAAAAATAGGCGTCGTTTGTTCCATTTCTGTGGCTGGCCTGGCTCAGATTTTCTACTTGCACAGTTAACAAAGAAAATCGTGTTGTAGCACAGGCAAAAATGCAATATTTGCTACGTGGGATAGAATTGACCATCCATCCACCCACACCAAAAATAAATGGCTACATTGTTAGTGCTTGGCTAGAACTTTGGCTTGTCTTTTCTAGAACTTTCGTAATGAAAGTGTGTCTAAGGCCTTATATAATCTTACAGTTCCTGGTGATTTACTGCGGTTTACTGTGATTTACTGCGATTTACTGTGATTTAATGCAAATTACTGCGATTAAAGTTCACGGTGAATGGCTATTACATGGGACTTGAAATAATCGGGCGAAACGACGGTGTTAAAACACCTCTGCTTACCCCTTAGAGGAGAAAGGCGTCATTTATGCATTTATTTTATGTTTTCGAGTATCCAATACATAAGAGAAGACACCAGCCAAGTATCTTAGGCATTACGTCCCAATTCCTCATTTCATTAATGGCCGCCTAAAGCCCGCTGCTCGCGTTGTCCGACATTCACTGTTTTGGACATGGTACAACGTAATTCACATAAATTCTAGCGTCTCTGTGGGAAAGGCAGCTTTTGGGGTGAGTGAAGGGTAAAGTGTGGGCTGAGTGTCTAAACTTTGAGCACGCTATTATAACCTCACCAATAGCTGGTACTTTTGCCCCAATAGGATCAAGATACACACTTGAAATTACAATTTTTTATAATATGCTACTATTGTGGTTCAATCACTGATTCAATTAGATTCCAAGATATTATCTCGTTTAGACGTTTTACCAGATAATTAGGTATTGGGAAAAAAGTCTCTAATTTTATTTCAATATTTTTGTTCACTTTATTAGTTATGATGATAACACCTTGATGAGTAGGTAAATAGTTTTAGTAAATCTAAATCCTCCCAAGTGCTTAACAGTAACACTAAAAAGAAATGCTAAAAAAACCTTCAAAGAAAAAAAACAAAAGCTTAAAAGAATGCAAATGCCAGACTTCTATCCAATATCGCTTTGGGAGAAAAGTAAAGCGTATTCAAAGGCACTCCCAAAATTCGCTGGCGTTATAGCGTTTCATTTTGTATAACAAACAGACGCATTAGTAAAATGAAAGCGCTCAATCAGCTACAGAGAGAGACCAATGGCGATGGAATAACGGTCCATTTCGCTCCATAACGAACTAGTTGAAAACACATACATTCATAAATCACGCCTATATCCCCGAAGGGGTAGGCAGAGGTGAATTTACACCCACATTAGGCCAATTAAGTTAGGCCCTGTAGGTGACGAGCCTATTGGGCACATAAATGTTAGTATAGTACTAGGTGGTAAAAAAGCTTGCTGTCCATTACCCTTAGACGCCATGTACAACACCCTCGGGAGAGATTTGGGGTGGTGACAATTGTATTCTACCGTCACCACACGGCCGCAAAATAGCCTATAGATTCAGAAAAACAAAAAAATGCTTTCGCATGGCCTTTTTAATGTCCCCTAGTCTCCACTGCTGAGGCACAGGCCTTCCCTATGGATGGAAGAATATAGGAAGATTAGGCCATAACCCACCACGCTAGCCAAGTGCGGATTAGTTTGGTTTTTGGCCACTCATCCAATGACCGGCCTTGGCGAACATTGCTTAGTCTACGCAATCGCTTGCCATTCACCCTATGCCACTGCGCTAGCGAGCTCCTCAACTGCTTTTGCGATATTGATTAAATGGGCTTTTTAGACGCCCAGAGAGCCTAGCCAAGCGGCTTATCCATTCGAAGGCATAGAATACCTACTAAAGTAATTAAACTGGCGTATTGTTTTCGCTGTAATAAAACGTCAGTTTCAAATATTTTACATTCCATGCGTTCGATAGATTGCCCAGTTCAGTTCACTCAAAGTGAACTGATCGATTTGGAGGAACTGAACGTCGTCACGGACGCAATTTACAAAAGGTGCGAACGCGGCACGCGGCGCTGCTGCAGTGGCGCGCGTTGTGACGTCAACGGCGATCAATGGAACTGACGTCGAGTGGCCCCCTCCCCGCCCTAGCCCCGCGCCTACAATGCTGCCGGAGATATTGTTCCTCTGTCTCGACGATAAGTGTCCGTTCAGACTGCCCGCTAGGAGGGCAGATTTACAAAGCATTTATTTATAGTGCCCTGTGGTGAAGGCAGAGCAGAATACAATTATTGTCACCACCCCTATAACTCCTGCGGGTGTCGTATAAGGCGACTAAGGGTTAAGACAACAGTGAGTAATGGGCAGCAGCGTTACCTACTTATGCCACCTAGCAATGTACTGCGATTTCAGAGCCCAATACATGGCAATAGGCATGTCACCTTTTACACGGGACGTAATGTAATTGGCGAAAGGAGGGTGGTAGGAGGAGGTAATTCACCTCTGATTACCCATTCAAGGATATATAGGCATTTATGTACCTATGTAAATTAATTTATTGTAACTAAAATACTGATGATTGCTAAATACATAATTTGACTGTTATGATAAATTTGTTAAAAGTTCTAGTTTAAATCTTAGTCCATAGTTTAATATCAATATAGTTTGCCATGCCCTTACAGGGCGTCACATGAATACCTTTTTTAAATGTCCCCACCCTATGTTTGTAATGTGATTATGTGACATGCATTAAATAATTTGAATTACTGTCACTGAGTTTGCTTTTCAATGACCGAAAGCTCTATTTTAAACGTGTTCAAAATATGCTCTGCTCTCCGAGTCGGTCTGTTTGAATATGAACAGACCCTAAGTCGCATAACAGCTACATGCCTATTCACGTAAAAATGGAGACACCGGGCTGTAAAGTGAATGTTCACGGCATGAGTAACGGCGTCGACAAACCTACAAACGGTTATGGGAACGGTGAAAAGAAATCTGGCATGGAGAATGGCCTTTTAGCCCTTTTAACAAGCTCATTGTCGTGAAACACAAAAATAAAAAATGTTTATTATCTCCTCAATACAGTTTGTTTTAGTTCAGACTGAGAAAGATATACTGCGGGATATAACGACAAAAATGCAGTCTAGAGGCATAGAGTAAAACTAAAATATATAAAATGTGGTAGAGTTGGAATTCGTAAATAGAGGTGAAAATAAGGAAATCACTTTGGTAGTAGTACAAAAGACGTTGAGCTTTATAATCGAACAAGCGGTAGATAATAACACGGCTATAGTCAAGAGTAAAATTTTTTTTACGAATTTTGTGTAGCAAATTTTTAATATGCCTATTTAATAGGGATTTTAGAGTATATTTGTAACTTTTGAGATTCATAAATGTATAAAAGAAGGTTTTAAGGGAGTTTTAAATTAAACTTAAATCAAATTTTCTAATTACAAATACAATAACTATAGTATGTACTTAAATTTTGTAAAATATTATGATTAGTGTTTTATCAATCTCGGCAAGTTAGAGTTTCGTATCGCAAAAATAACTACAGAAACATGTTTGTTCTGTAGTAAACTTTAACCATTTGTTCACCTGATTTGTAAATACGGCTACATAGTCTAATTAATATCAGGTAGGTAGGCCTACCTGTAATCCTAACCAAAGACAATTGAGTAATGAGTTTAACCAATTGCTAACGGCCCGCGTCCTACAGATCAAGTTAAGCCTACCACAGACAGTTTAGTTACCGAGAAACCTCTGTTAATTGTATTCAGTAATTTAACAAAACATTACAGTCAACGCAACTTCAGTTAAATTACTTCCATCTGTAGATAGAACATTAATACAAAAGTAAATTCTATCTACAGGTGGAAGTTTACAAAATTAAGTAAAAAATTGACAAAAAAACTGACCTAAACATGTGACATTTATTTATTTTTATTTAAACTTTATTGTACGCAAAAGTTACAAATGGCGGACTTAATGCCATACCGCATTCTCTACCTGTCAACCGGAAAGCTGGGTACAGAAATATTAGTTGGCGCTGCAGAAAATGAAATCTGTTATGTAAATGGTCTTAAAAACAAAGCTGCCACAAAAATTATGACAAAATATTGTGACAGATTGTGACTCTAAAACGAACCTAACATGATTTAGCTGAGAATTTCTAAATTTTATTTCCATTTCTTCGAAAGAAATGCGGCTTTTTTTGGCTTAACATACACATCTCCCCAAATCCATCACACTTGTTGAACGCGTACCACTGAGCTGGGAGAGCGAATCCACCACACAATCTACACATAGCTTAAAGTAATATCTCTTTCTTTCTAATAATCCCTTAACGCATATTATGCGGAAAGAGATCTTCTGTTGCTTTGGTGACCACCAATCTGCAGTATTCTCGGCTCGAAAAATAATAATGTCATCTTAATTTCCTCGCCCCGCCCGTTTCGCCGCCGACCGCCAAAAGACATGCCAATTATGCCCACCTTAATTCGGTTTAACAAAATGACAATTTGGTAATACAATGATGGTTGATTGCGTTTTGGCAGCGGCCATGTTTTCTGGGGTTTTCCTGCCGGTGTATTAATATTTTATTCATAATTGCTTCTCAGATGCTGGTTGTTTATGTTCTATTAATTTTCTGGGTTTTTTTTTCGTATGAGCCAGACTTTGTTACTTATAATTTATTCAGTTGTAAATAAGTAATAAATAACCTTCACACTGAAATTTATTTTGGATTAAATAGATAAGCCTTTCATAATTGAATTTTCAATCTAAAATTTAAAAACAAACAGACGATCAACGAGCTTA
The DNA here is from genome assembly GCA_963931975.1 of Cataclysta lemnata. Taxonomy (NCBI): domain Eukaryota; kingdom Metazoa; phylum Arthropoda; class Insecta; order Lepidoptera; family Crambidae; genus Cataclysta; species Cataclysta lemnata. The sequence continues at coordinate 13,605,322 of OZ008354.1, read as the reverse complement.
GTTAACTATTGAAAAACCTGTGTGCCTGCGCCCTTAGGTTAAGTTGTGTTAAACGTCGGACCTCACTGACGCAACTCTACCTGTCTCACTCTCGTCGAGTCCTCACTAAACGCCAAGGGTGTCATTGGACGAAAGCCAACGCTTTCACCAAACACAACAGAAAAATGATACTTTCTTGAACTCGTTTTTCGTTTTCAGCCGAGGCTGTATGGGCTGGTTCCGTTTGCCTTTCCTACTGATAAGGAGAATTAAAAACAATAAAAAAACAAAACTTACGCGCTATATTCCGTAAATATTTAGAATGGTAAACATATTATTTATATAAGTTTGTTTTTTTCTGCATAATGTTGAAAAACGTCGTATGCAACTCGTGTACATTGTTCATTACACACTCAGCTAACTTACCGCGCTCGCCTGCGGCTCGCACTTACAATAATCCCTCGTGTGTAATGACCAACTTAGCACACTTGTATTTACCCTACCTGCGCTATTAACGTGATAGCCTAACTGACTACAAACTATTATTACAATACATCATCCTTAGGCTCATCCATCAATATCTAAAAATAGGCCAGGCTACTTGCTCGTAACCACTTCCGGTGGAACTTATTAGACACATAACTGGGCAGCATTTGAATAAGTAACGACAATGGTCCTTCGAGCACCAGCGTATATAGCCATGAACCTAAATGGCACTCGGCGGCGGTACGGTAAAGGCTCTCCCGCAAACCTCAATTACCTAAATACCCGCCTCCGTGAAACTTTTATCAGGACCCGAGCTAACGGCATGGTCGAATAATGGAAAACGGTTCGAATCATCCATCCGCACAGCATACAAAGGTGTGCTTAACTATATTAGAAAATATAGTTTAGCACACCTAAGTAAAGCTTATTTAGACACTATATTAGATACATACATACATACATAAATCACGCCTATATCTCCGAAGGGGTAGGCAGAGGTGAACTAGCACCCACGTTTCGCCAATTATGTTAGGTCCCATGTAATAGGTGGCGAGCCTATTGCCATATATCGGGCACAAAAGTGTCGCAGTACATTGCTAGGTGGTTTAAGAGGAACGCTGCTGCCCATTTGCAGTGACTAGGAACGGGCAGCAGGATTTCTTGTTACACCAACTAGCAATAGAAATATGCTACGCGTTTGATGTGCCCTTTAAATGGCAATAGCTTACCTACACCTTATTCTATGGGACATACTGCCGCACTCAGAGAAATCAATTAACTTTAATGAGTATTTAATGTCAAAAAATTTCATTCAAATCTATACCGCGGCATCTATATATGCGGCAGTTAAAATAGTTAGCTAACTGCCGCACTCAGAGACGTCAAATAACGTTAATGAGTACTTAACGTCAAAAAATGACAATTCAAAACTAGTCCCTATTCTTGCCGGGTCTATGGTCTAGATTTGAATGAAATTTTTTGACATTAAATACTCATTAAAGTTAATTGACGTCTCTGAGTGCGGCAGTAAGTGTGGGTTATTGGTGCACCCCTGCCTAACCCTTTGGGGATAAATACACGTAATAATTATAAATAAATATTAAAAATATACTATACAGGCATAAGTAATTTAGTTTTCACAAAATAATTCCCGTATGTAATACACATTGGTCCTGCTAGGAATCGAAAAAAACCCCTTCACTACAAAACGTTCCTCTTCTACACACATAAGGCTTTAATATTAAAACTAAGCCTTAACACTGAGCTTATCACAAAATGAAATTACCATACTTTTGTCTTGAACAACAATGAAATCTCAAGGGGAACAACTCACTTCAAACGGAACAAAAAACTCATTTAGGAACTAATCGCAATCTTCTTGACCGAAGTAAGTATAATAAACGATAATTTCCAGTCGACCAAAAACGGTTTAAATAATGGCCCCTGGCTGCGGATTGTTAATTACAAAATAAATATTTAGTCCAAGCTGTAAATTCAATCTTAATTATTTAAGTTAACGCTATGAAGTATACACCCATCACCTTCATTGTCAATACAACGTAAGAATATACCAAGCCAAATTCAATCCTAAGTCCAGCCATCGGTACTACGAAACTGCTTCCCAATTATAAAGCTTAAAGTATGTAACATTCCCACCATTTCCCATGGAGGACTGAATTACATAACACAGGGGTGAGGGGTGAGGAGTGCCCTACGGGGGATATCGAGCGACGGTATTCTCTGTCGCACCCTGTTCCATCTCGCTCGCACACAGTGCCGTACACGGGCCCGTCCGTCACTATGGCGAAAGCTTTTCATAAACACCATTCATTGCCTTACTCCGACGTACAAGCTAATACAATGGCATAAGTGAACTTCCTATGGATAGTATACAATACGAAACAAACTGAGACGACATTGATTGAAGATGTTATTTATTACGCCGGAAAAACCTAGTCCAGTTAAACATTGAATATTGAAAAAATTGCCCAGTTTAATGATTTAACAAACGATATAAAAATGCACATACCCCATAATAATATCTAGTTTAATTACTAAAGTTTAACACATTTATAATACACAAGTTATTTTGGTAGTTTTTTTTGTACACAATGTAATTTTAAATCTTAATAATTGATTGATTGATTGATGTATCGGTTTGAAATGTTTCACAGGTAAACTGTGAGGTACGAAATTGCATTTTTAGGAGTTGTTGAGTTGAAGTACCTATTGAAGAAAACATTATTTAAATGTCTAACTGCCGCACTCAGAGACGTCAATTAACTTTAATGAGTATTTAATGTCAAAAATTTTCATTCAAATCTAGACCATAGACCCGGCAAGAATAACGACTAGTTTTGAATTGTCATTTTTTGACGTTAAGTACTCATTAACGTTATTTGACGTCTCTGAGTGCGGCAGTAACTCTAGTACTTAATGTAATCACATAAAATCAAAGATAGTAATGGATAGGAAGTAGTCTTCAACAAATATATTTTTTTATTAAAAAATTAGCCATTTTTTTGAAAATATAATTTTATATTTATTAATAAATATTAGTTTTATATTTTTTTAACAGGTGTGTTTAGAATAAAAATCACAGTAAACCTGTAAAACATATTTTTAATAGTTGAAGAATTAACTTTTAAATTATAAGCTCCAAAACGTGATTAAGATACCGCTTCTATTCACCCTGCGACCGCAGGTGACCTAGCGATTCTCAGCTGTGTGCCTCATACCCCGAAACTGATAGCGCCGGAGGAGGAAGCGGAGCTCGTCATACAAATTACGACAATTGAGCGATAAGCAAATTCTTATCATAATATTCATCAACCCTCAGCAAACAGAAACACCACTGTTAATTCACTGACTGCCGCACTCAGAGACGTCAATTAACTTTAATGAGTATTTAATGTCAAAAAATTTCATTCAAATCTAGACCATAGACCCGGCAAGAATAGCGACTAGTTTTGAATTGTAATTTTTTGACGTTAAGTACTCATTAATGTTATTTGACGTCTCTGAGTGCTGCAGTAAGTGTCTAAATGAAAATAGAGATTTCTAAAATAAATAACGAATAAAACTGTTTTAAAGCTTAATTTTGAATTTTAAAAATTAAGCAAAGCAATTAAATTATATTATTATTGAGTAACAAGAGCAGTCTAAGGTTTGTGTGCAAATCAAAAGCCGTGTGGTGATGGCAGAGTAGAATACAATTTTCACCACCCCAAATCTCTCCTGTGGGTGTCATACAAGGCAACTAAGGATAAAACAGTGATGAGGAATGGGCAGCAGCGTTCCTCTTATACCTACCACCTAGCAATGTACTGTGACTTTTGTGGTGCAATAGGCTCGCCACCTATTACATGGCACCTAACTAATTGGGAGGAGCTCGCTAGCGCAGTGGCATAGCGGCTTGGCCTGCGATTGCTTACACTAAGCAATGTCCGCTAAGGCCGGTCATTGGATGGGTGACCAATAATTTATTATCTCGAGTTCCTCCGTGCTTGTAGGCGTTAATACCCACAAACCCGCATTGGGCCAGCGTGGTGGGTTATGGCCCAATCTCCAAAGGGAAGGCCCTTGCCACAACAGTGGAGGATATAAAAGGGCTGGTGATGATGATGATAGCTAATTGGCGAAACGTGGGGGCTAATTTACCTCTGCCTACCCTTTCGGGGATATAGGCGTGATTTATGTATGTATCAAATGAACTACATACTTTTATATTTATATAATAAAATTCCATAATATTTCACAATTATACATATCTAAAAATCTGTCAAGAAATACTACTTGACAGTCTGGGTTAAAACCAACAACAATAATTACATTTATGCATTTCTGTCATGATAGATATATCGGCCAAGAGACCTAGTGTTTATATCATGGTAGGAGTTAATGGTTGTTGAGTCATGGTAGTACATATGTCATTGTAGCATATTATAAATGTTTATATATAATTTAAAAACTGTCTGGTATCCAGTATGCTTAAGACAAGTGCATATGCCACTTAGTTTGGGCTAGATGATGGGTGTTAGTGTCAGAAAAAGAAAGAAAATTGCACCTAAGTTTTCGTCACTCAGTCGAACTGTCTTTACCATGGGAAACAAACATCCCCAAAGAGAGCACACTATAAAAACCATTGTACTTTGATTTAACAAACCAAATAGCCAAAAATGGCTTAATCAAAAGTTTGTATGCTATTGAGGTGAGAGTGTGGAGTATACCAAATAAATCCCTATATTTATTACTATAGACCCGGCACCCACACTGCAAATCCATGGAATGCTAAGAGTTATTGTCTATCTTCTGTGCCGGCGTTCTTACTGTAAACACGTACGTCAACGTCCTCCGCAAATATAAACAAATATCAGTGCAAACAGTGAAAATTAGTGGTGTCTCGATGCAAAACCAATAAAGTGCAATAGTAAAAAACATCATTTTGCAATAATCACAGTGTTAAACATAAAAATAATAGAAAAAACTGCTATAAAAACACGAACATTTTATCTACCTACCCACAAAATCATAATATTGCAAATCACACGTAGTGTCACATATGTCAAGTTCAGTTAGACATTAGGGTGGCGGACATTAAAAATTTAATTACCACTGTACCAGTATTGCCAGAACAAAAGTAATAATACCCTGAAAAATGGATAAAAGCATGGAGTTGTTGTTATCCAAACTGGACGAAAAACTAAACCAACAAACAAAAACCATAACATCGGTAGTCACAAAAAATGTTATGGAGGCAATAGATGAGAGATTGAAAATAATAACGGAGGAGAATATCAAGCTCAAGGCCAAAATTTCTACATTGGAGCAAAAACTCAACCTAATAGAACTGGAAAAAAGGAAATATAACCTGGTCTTTTTTGGAACTGAGGAGTCTGGTAAACCAGAAGCAGAGATGGTAGACTACATAAAGGACATAATAATAGAAACAGGAACACACATAGATAGTCATGAAATCAAAAACATATACAGAATCGGCAAAAACAACAAAAACAGTCGCCCCGTCGTGGTCACTATAGCATCTTTATGGAAAAAGCATATGATATTGAAAAATAAGGTCAAGCTCCCACCAGGTATGAATGTCAAAGAGGATTACACAAAAGAAGTGCTAGAAAAGAGGAAGCAGCTACAACCACAACTAGAAGAGGAAAGGAAGAAAGGAAATATAGCTTTTCTTAAATATGATAAACTTATAGTGAAGAAACCATCTGAAAAAACCAGGGATAAAAGAAAGAGAGAAGAGTCAGGCTCACCCAACTCATCAACCCAAAAGAAAATAAACACTAAAGAAACCTATAAACCATCATTTGCCACGACTACCTCTAGAGAGTATATAAAACCTAATATTCTTAACTATGTTGAACGAGGTAGAACAGCCTCGCTATCTGAAACCTCAAAAAACCAGTAACGACCACCGGCACCCGAAACAAATTCAAAACAAATACCACAACATTATTAAAACCAACCTGTGAAATTAGCACCCCAAGCCGGTTGGTCACCGTGGGGCAAGACGACCACCACCCTTCATCAATTGATAAAATAAATATTAATATAAATAATAACACTACAAACACCTTCGGCTACGCAAATAAAAGTAATATTATAAACTCACAAAGAGAACAAAGCCTGCAAATATGCACATTCAATGTGAGATCCCTATCAACAAAAGAAAGATCTTTGGAACTAAATAACGCAATAGACAAAATAAAATGGGATATCATAGGTCTCGCAGAAGTTAGAAAGACGGGTTATGCCATTGAAGAACATAAAGAATACATATTTTGTTATATAGGGGAGACACCTGGACTTTACGGCGTAGGCTTCTTAATAAAGAAATCACTAAAGAGCAACATATTAAGTTTTTTGGGAATATCAGAGAGAGTAGCTCTGCTAAATCTAAACTTCAAGGAGGGACCACTATCACTGATTCAAGTATATTCTCCAACTGAGAGTTCAAGTGAAGAAGAAATTACAAAATTCTATAATGAACTAACGAAAGCGCAAGAACTGGCTGATAAAAACAGACTAATCATAGGTGACTTCAATGCTAAAATTGGACAACCAAAACCTCACGACAATCTTATAATGGGCAAGTATGGTTACGGCATAAGGAACGCCAGAGGTGAACGTCTAATACAATATGCACATGAGAACAAGATGGCAGTGATGAACACATATTTCAAGAAGAAAAGTTCCAGAAAATGGACATGGATATCACCAGATCGTAAAACAAAGAACGAAATTGACTTTATAATGAGCCCGAACCCAAAATCTATAACAAATGTAGAAGTTCTGAACAAAATAAGCTTCCCTTCTGACCATAGGATTCTAAGATGCTCTATAAAAATTCAAAAACCTAAAATTAGCCGTGGAACATTCTAATCAACGCCCAACAAATTGAAGTCGACAAATGAGAAAAACAACTATATACAGAACCTAAAAAAGAACCTACCAAAATTGCAAGAATTTTTAAAAGAAGATAAGACTATACAACATTTTAGTGATAAACTGGAAGAAGCAATCAGGAAAAGTCTGAAAACAAATGAAACAGCAAATAATAAATACAAGGAAAAGATCATTTGCGAACACACACAAAATCTGATCTGTAGAAGAACTGAACTTATGTTCACGAAGAACAAGTCCAAGGAAATGAGGAAGGAACTAACGAAATTGTTCAAACAAACCAACAGATCAATCAAAAGAGACTATGCCAACCATAGAAGAAAAATAATAGAGAAAAACATGTTAACTTACCGAAGTTCAAAAAGAGCTTTTAAAGAACTATCTACGCATAAAAATTGGATACAAGGTTTGAACAGTGAAAAGGGCGAAAACAAAGATAGGAAAGGTTTAATCGAATGTGCAACAGCTTTCTATACTTCTCTTTATAAAAAACCAGCACTTGATATGACAAAAGATTGTGAGAATGATAATAGCACTATAACTGAGGAAGGTATTGCAGAAACACCATTACACTCAATAACAGAAAAAGAAATAATGATACAAATTAAACGTCTAAAACCCGAGAAGAGCCCAGGTGAAGATACCATCACAAACGAAGCTCTGAAAGTCGGAGCACCACTCCTGGTTTCACATCTGGCAGAATTGTTCAACTTAGTACTGGAAAAAGAGCAAGTACCATCACAATGGAGTAAATCAAACATAATATTACTGTATAAAAAAGGGAACCCACTTGACATCAGCAACTACAGGCCTATCAGCTTACTATCAACAATATACAAACTATTTTCATCAATCATTCTGAAAAGAATAGCACCAGACATTGACAGTCATCAGCCAATAGAACAAGCGGGTTTTCGGCCATACTACTCTACCATAGACCACATTCACACGCTTGAACAAATAATAGAGAAATTTAAAGAGTTTAATCAACCACTTTACCTAGCTTTTGTGGACTATTCCAAAGCATTTGACAGCATAGTACACTCATCTATATGGACTGCTCTAATGAATAACAATGTAAACAAAACATATGTAAATATAATAAAAAACGTCTATTCTCAAAGTGTAAGCAGAGTAAAACTTGAAAAACAAGGGGAGGAGTTCACAATTGGAAGAGGAGTGCGGCAGGGAGACCCGATGTCCCCAAAGTTATTCATAGCAGTTCTTGAAGACATATTTAAAAACATTAATTGGAATAATAAGGGCATATGGATATTTAATAATAAATTAACCCACCTAAGATTTGCAGATGACATTGTTCTTTTTAGTAAATCCGCAACAGATTTAGAATCATCACTACAAAGATTAAACTTTGAAAGCAAAAAGATTGGCCTACACATGAACGCTTCCAAGACTAAAATTATGTCAAACAGTCTGAAGAAAATAATCAAAGTAGAAGGAAAAACTATAGAATATGCAAATGAATATGTATACCTTGGTAAATTGGTGTCATTTGATTCAAATAGCAATGACAACGAAATAGACAGACGAATAGGTACTGCTTGGAAGAAATATTGGGCGCAAAAAGAAATTCTAAAGGGGAACTATAGCCTCAATATCAAAAAGACTATAATGGATTCATGCATTCTCCCAAGCTTAACTTATGCTAGCCAGACATGGGTCTATACAGAGAAAGTGAAAAACAAAATTTCATCTTGTCAACATGCAATGGAACGCAGTATACTAAAACTGAGAAAAATACAGAAAACGAGAAACTCAGACATACGCATGAAAACAAAGCTAACAGATGCTCTCAATTTTAGTCTGAAACAGAAATGGAGCTGGGCAGGACACCTATCGAGATACAAAGATAAGAGATGGACTTACCAAACAACTAAATGGCAGGGCCCCATTGGCAAAAGAAACATTGGAAGACAAAAGAAAAGATGGGCCGATGACATAATAAACGCAGCTGGAAAAAATTGGATGGACACAGCCAAGGACAGGGACAGGTGGAAAGCGATGGAGGAGGCTTTTACCCTTAAAGGGGCCACATAACAATAAACGGAAATAAATAATAATATAAAAAATAAAAATAAAAAATTGTATTGAAAAATTGTAATGTGGAAATAAAGCTATAATAATAATAATAAAAATTGTCTATCTATAGATTTAGTCACAAGTTTGTGTATATGGGAAACCACTATACTTAGCTTTTGTGGATTACAACAAAGCCTTCGACTCGGTAAAACATAGCTCTCTATGGGAAGCTCTAACCCAACAAGGCATACCAAATAAATACATCCGAATATTGAGAAACATATACACAACAAGCACAGCACAAGTTAAATTAGACAAAACTGGCGAAGAGTTTCCAATATCAAGAGGTGTGCGACAGGGAGATCCTTTGTCCCCAAAGCTTTTCTCAGCTATACTGGAGGGCATCTTCAGGAATCTGGCATGGGACAACATAGGAATAAATATAACCGGCACAAAATTTAACCATCTCAGATTTGCTGATGACATAGTTCTAATATCTGACTGCGCAGAGACTATTCAAAACATGCTTCAAGATCTGTCCGAGAAAAGTAGAACAGTTGGCTTGTCCATGAATAAGTCAAAAACAAAACTTATGTCGAATAGAGATGAGGTGCCCATTGAAGTAGAGGGTAACTATATACAATACGTACAGGAATATATATACTTAGGTCTATTAATATCCTTTAAAGACCAAACCGACCTGGAAATACAAAGAAGAGTCGCGGGTGCCTGGAAACGCTACTGGTCTCTTAAGGAAATTTTCAAAAGCCTACACTTTCCTGTAATAGCCAAAAGAAAAGTTTTCAACACATGTGTCTTGCCATGCCTTACCTACGGTTGCCAAACCTGGGCCTTGACCCAAAAACATGAACTCAAACTCAGAACGTGTCAAAGAGGAATGGAGAGAAGCATGCTAGGAGTCACACGCAGGGATAGACAAAAAGCAGACAACATAAGAAATATTACAAAAGTGGAAGACATCCTGAAGAAAGTGAAAACACTCAAGTGGCAATGGACAGGACATATGACAAGAGAGAGCAAGGCCAAATGGTCAAAAATGCTAACAGAATGGCAGCCACGGGATGGGAAGAGAAATAGAGGCAGGCAGGTGAAGAGATGGGAAGATGACATAAAGAGAACTGGGAGTGCTATATGGCCAAGACATGCCAAAAATAGAGAGAAATGGAAGAAGCTGGAAGAGGCCTATGTGTCACAGGACACGCTGATAATCTAATTACAGCAATAAAGGCTTAATAATAATAATAATAATAATTGTGTATATGATTACAATATCCTACAAAAGGAGATTCCACATGTATTGTCATTTAATAATATTTCAATCACTTTTCAGTGGCCATGATCAAGGGGTGAACTACATACATAAATCACGCCTATGTCCCGAAGGGGTAGGCAGAGATAAAAATAGCACCCAGGTTTCGCCAATTATGTTGGGTCCCATGTAATAGGTGGCGACCCTATTCCTTGGGCACAAAAGTCACAGTACATTGCAATTTGGTATAAGAGGAACGCTGCTGCCCATTCTTCATCACTGATTTATCCTTAGTCACCTTGTACGACACCTACGGCGAGATTTGGGGTGGTGACAATTGTAATCTACTCTGCCGTCACCACACGGGGTGAACTAAATTGGTTAAAGTTGTTTTATTTCAAATGTGTAGTGCATGGCCATAATTTTAAGCATCCATGCCTTTAAGAATGTCATAGTTTATTGCATAAACATTGTAACTTCGTAAACAAACAAATATGATTAATCATACTCTTCTCAGATACTAAATATTACTATGTTGATATTTTTCAATTCATAAAGAAGAAATAGTAAGTGAAGGGGACACACTTACTTACTAGTAGTAAAGTCATAATAAGAAAACGTTTATTATAGCGTAATATTGAAAAACTGATCACATTTGATATAATTATACTGTGCAAAATACTATGAGCTTCTGAAAAATAATAGATATGATGTTGACATTCGATACCAATATAAAATACTACATTTAACAAGTTCTAGATGCCGGTCCTCAGACATATAGATTTCGAGGTTTGTGTATTGCGTATAAAAGAATGGGTACAAACAAAACGCGAAACTACGTAACGAACCGGTAGCAATCTAGACTCTCGAACAGACACTATGCCTCCATGAACTAAGCTGGTCAAAAATCCAAGACATCATCTAGATTATCATTTTATCTCAATATTATGAAATCAATCATTTATAGATAAATATTTATGGATAAATATCACACATAGTAAAAGATATTTCATGTCGAATTGGCTCATTATTCGAAAATATAGCTATACACTTACCTTAATATAATGCGTCCACGATTTAGGTGTGACTTTTCCCTTTAAAAACACGAATAATATATTCCAAATACTCTGATTTTCATAAGGAAAATCCAATATTTTGCTGCAGAGCAGGAATATCACATCACAGTTCACACTAAATCAGACAGATGGACAAGACAGACGAGACGAGTGAGAATGACAGGAATATGACATTTTACTTTTTTAGTTAGTTTTAAATTAGGGTCAATTCTGACATGATTCTCTAAACTTAAAACTAAATTTAATATCAGTCTCTCCTTTTCATTCTATATTGAGAATGACAGAGAAACACTGTTGTCAAATTAGTCTTAGGTTTAGAGAATCGTGGTCAGAATCGACCCTATTCTCCCTATATTTTAGGGAAGGCAAAGGGTCTAGCCCATACAGCCAAGTCTTTAGTGTATATTTTATCTGTAGTCTTATGAAATAATGAGTGGGTGAAATGTATGAATGAAATGAATTTTACGTTAAAATATGGGTGTCACACATTTTAACGCATCTAGGGAGTGCTTGGAACGAATTTAATGGTAACAGAGTTCATGATAGTGCTTGATGAAATGGATAAAACCACTTTTTATAATAATAATAATAATAATAATATTGTAGCAAATAAGCCTGATATTGTATTAATAGATCGACATGAACGCCGCGCAATAATTGTTGACATCGCTGTTCCTCATGACGACAACCTTGTGAAAGCCGAAAAAGATAAAGAAAACAAATATCTTGATTTAGCTCACGAGATTGTTGACATGTGGGACATCGATTCAGCAATTATTGTTCCGATAGTTATATCTGCCCATGGCTTGATAGCCAAGAGCCTCGATAAACATCTTAAGAGGCTCGCGCTAGGTGGTTGGGTCAAGAGTCAGATGCAGAAGGCGGTACTTCTGGACACGGCGCGTATAGTGAGGAGGTTCCTGTCTCTGGATCCTTAACCACCGGTAGCCGGGACCGTGATCTTGCTACCGATGGGGAACTGCATTTTTGTATTTTTAAATGTTATAATTTTTTATACTTTATATTGTAAAAATGTAATGTTTAGAAATATGATTTTGTATGTATTTGAAATATAATAATAATGATTCTGCATAATTGCACATCAACACGGATGCTTGTGCATCAAAATAACACCACTTTCACTGCACAAAATCCACTCTGTAACAATTTTTGAAATAGAGAAAATAAATCTGACTGACACCACGAAACGCGCCAAACACTCTTTACTTTTTTAAAAAAAGCTCTTTGACTACCGGTAATGCACTTTGCAAACATTTAATTGTTAGAATTAAATATAATTAATAACAATTGCGTTATGATTTATTTATATTTGTGATAGTAGGGACCCCATATTTATCCTTAAAGGGAGAATCTACAGCATAAAAATCCCAAGTCCCGGGATTGAGTGCATGACCGGCGGTTCATTGGTGTTAGTCAAACTTTTATTTCATTCAAATCATGAACTTGTACCATTCGGCTCGCACCCAGCACTTCCTAGAGTTTCACCCATATTCATCGTATTCATACATACATACATAATTCACGCCTATATCCCCGAAGGGGTAGGCAGAGGTGAACTAGCACCCACTCTTCGCCAATTATGCTAGGTCCCATGTAATAGGTGGCGAGCCTATTGCCATTTATCGGGCACAAAAGTCGCAGTACTTTGCTAGGTGGTAGGTATAAGAGGAACGCTGCTGCCCATTCCTCATCACTGATTTATCCTTAGTCGCCTTGTACGACACCCACGGGAGAGATTTGGGGTAGTGACAATTGTATTCTACTCTGCCGTCACCACACGGCCATCGTAATCATCTCATGTATTAATTTCATTGGTTCATTTTATAATTCATTCAAAATTAAGATAAGTAAATTTCCTAAAGGACTGGTTTCTAGGAACGTTAAACTGATTAAAACAAAATTAGTAACAATTTAGTTATCAGCCATGGCAACATTTACCGGAACTCAATTTAACTTTGTCTATGCCATTTGTGACAGTTTCCGTTTTGGACAACCAATCAAAATTTACCATCACGTTTTCATTTGAGGTGACGCCATTTTATTGAGCTAGGTATTTTCTGGCTGTTCGTGTCAATTATAATTGCGTAGAAAAGTTCCTAGTGGATTTAAATTTGTGTTTTTGTTCTAAGGAAGTGTTATTAAAATCCGTCAAGCTGTCTGCGGGTAAGTATAGTTCTCTAAAGACAACCGCACAACATATTCTTGAATTGCTTCACGGTCCCTCGAACAACCTTTGTTAACTATGACGCTGCTGACTCATTTCGGTAAATTCTGTATGCGTTTCAGAAACTAAAATGCCGGCCGCCGGTACATTCAAAATCTTCGTCGGGAATCTTTCCGATAAAACGACAGACGCTGATCTTAGACCGCTATTCGAAAAGTACGGTACGGTCGTAGAATGCGATATCGTCAGAAATTACGGTTTCGTGCACATGGAAAACGAGCAAGTCGGCCGCGAAGCCATTCAGAACATAAACGGAGAGATAATTCATGGTCAACCGATCAAAATCGAGGCTGCGAAGAGTCGGAAAGCACCGCCGACGCCGACTACGAAAATATTCGTCGGTAACCTAACGGACAAGACGCGCGCGCCAGAGGTCCGCGAGCTGTTTCAGAAGTTCGGCTCGGTGGTCGAATGCGATATCGTTCGTAACTACGGCTTCGTGCATTTGGACGCGACGGGTGACGTGAACGAGGCTATAAAAGAGCTGAACGGTATGATGGTGGACGGGCAGCCCATGAAAGTGCAGCTGTCGACGAGCCGCGTCCGCCAGCGGCCGGGCATGGGCGACCCCGAGCAGTGCTACCGCTGCGGGCGCGGCGGCCACTGGTCCAAGGAGTGCCCCAAGGCGCTGGGCCCCGACCGCAACGGTTTCCGCGATCGAGCTTTCGGCCGCGACCCCTACCCTCCGCCGCCGCCGCCGCCGTTCCTCCGCGATCGCATGATGGGAGGATTTGGGGTAACGCGTTCATTGTTTATATCATTCCGAATCGCGAGTACTCCGCTTCGATGCATCACGTAGGCCGAGCGCGTGGATACACTCTTCGCACGCGGTACCTAACCCGGGCCGAATGCAACATCGGGCTCTGTGATGCTACATGCTCATACTGCACTAGGTTCCTTGAAAATGTTTGATTTAAATGCTATGTTATTGTGTTATTTGTTTTGTTTATATTATGCTGCCTCGAGATGATTTTCACTGACTTAAATTGTGTGTTGACAGGATCCCTATGATGGCTACTACGACCGTGCCCGCTTTGACTCACCACGGGACCTGTTCGAGAGGCGGTACCCCGTGGGTGCGTCCCGGGGTCTGGAGATGGGTGGCTCGAGAGGCGCCCGAGGCGACTTCGTGTCCCCGCCGCTGCGCCGCGAGCCCATGCCGCCGATGCCGAGCCTACCACCCATGAGGAGCAGCATGGGAGCCATGAGGTCGTCGTATGATGCTATGTACAGCCGCAGAAGTCCCCCGCGAGGACCTCAGATGTCCCGCGGGTGAGAATAATAGTATCTCAATTTATTTGCATTCAATTCGATCCTATAACTCACCAACTTGAACAAAATTTAAGTTATAGAATCAAGCAATCTTAACAACTAACATGGTTAAAGAATAACATTAACAAGGAATTAACACAAATTTTTCATTTATCATCACTTAATCAGTACCTGTAAATTGATTGTTTTCCTAATTTGTTTTCAATGTCTTTTCGATTACAGAATGTATGAAGACTTCAGCCGTGACACGTTTGATGATAGAAGGTAATTCTTGTTCTAATATTTTACATTTACTTACTATAGAGATATAATTCTATCTTGATGTGTGATATTGTATCTCCAAATAATTGGACATAGTAAGACAAAACAAATCAAACTTGCCAACAACAAATTATCTGAGGATATTAATGAAAAGGCTAAATGGAATGACGTGAGCTTTTCTAAGCCTGAATCCTTTTAACGAAATATGTATAGTCTATTATTATTGTCCCTTTTTGCTCACCTATGTCCAAGTTTCAATAGTAAAGCACAAGTCAATTATACTATAGGTGTCTTTATCTCATTAAGTATTAGCTGGGTGGTTACAGCAAAACAAAATACAGTTGTCACCAACCGCCAATCGCCCTTGATAATAAGGAGACTATGGTTTAAAAGATGAAGAATATTGGTACCAGCATTCCTGTAAAACACCATATAATAGGATTTCCATACCCATCTGATGGCACAGCCCCCTATTACATGGAGCCTAAAATAAACCAAGCCACTGAGCAAGCGAGCTCCTCAAGTAAAACTAATTGAAGGCTGAAATTAATTATGCTTTGTTGTTCGCAGACCTGGCATGCGCGGCCCATCTCCTTCCAGAAGATACGCGCCCTACTAAATGACAGCACGGTCCACAAGCAACATGGTGTTGCTGCTGCAATGTCCTTATCCTCTGGATAAATAATTTAAATAGACTTATATTTAATATACTAAAGGTGACTATGGAGTGACTGAAATTACAATTTCTTTAGTTTAGTTGAGCAAATGGATGAGTAAATGTTTTCGTGACGGAATGTAAATAAGTGGAATAAATCTCATTTTAAGTACAACATACTGTTTTGAGTTATTTTGACCAGTAAGAATATCGCCGCTAAAACTAATACATACATAATGTGAACCTAGTAAGTTTTATATTATCTGGAATTTTTATTGTAGTAAGATTGTGATGGAAGGTACCTATGTTTTTATTTGGACTATTGACTTTTCCCTTACAAAATTTTTGAACAATCTGGACTTAAAAATTGTGGTGTTAATGTATAAAATTTTACATCTAAAATCCATTGAGATTATATTATAAAACTTGTTAGTTCCACAGAAAACTGACTAGTATTTATAGTCCTATAAGTTGAAATATTTTAGATAAAATCATTCGTACCCAATTATTCATACAGTTTCGTCACCATCACATATCGTGATGACGATATCGTGCTATGCGACGCGAAACTGAATAAAATAGCCAGTTGAAAGGGAGCTGAGCTAAGCTAACCTAATGCCGTGTGGTGACGACAGAGTACAATACAATAAATAATGTCACCACTCCAAATCTCTCCCGTGAGAGTCGTACAAGGCGACTAAGGATAAATGAGGAATGGGCAGCGGCGTTCCTGTTATACCACCTAGCAATGTACTGCGACGTTTGTGCCCGATCAATGGCAATAGGCTCGTGCAACATGGCACTCGACTTTACATAATGGCGAAACGTGGGAGCTGGTTCACCTCTGCCTACCCCTTCGGGGAAATACGCGTGATTTATGTATATAGGGGCCAAGGACGAATTGACATCCACGGGAATTTTAAAAATGTGAAAAATAAAATTTGCTAGCTCCTGAACTACGAACGCTGCTCCAGATTCCTCGATATTTTTATGACTGCTGCCTCGTGCTCAAAAGAGCTGCTAGCGATTTTATTCTTCACTGCCGTCATCCCACGGCATTATTAAATAACTATGCACAATGCGAACGTGGTGCACGACATGATACTATAAGACAGCATTGGGGTAAGAAATTAGGTGAAGTATAATCCGACAAGTTCGTGCGCGACCCTCCTGCGGTACGAGACGGTGGCGGGGACGGGGCACAGTAGATGCTAGCGGGGGCGGGCGAGCTTTCCTTCCTCCGCACCACTTGCCCCCGCCAACATCCAGAGCGAACCGTCCCAGCCCCTCATAGACTATCGTAGAGACTGCCAGAGTAACTTATCTTCGCACAATGGAAAAAGCGACGGTCGGGAGAGCTAAGCTAAGCAAAGCAAAGCTCTACAACCCTGGCTACAGGGACATTACCTACTTATGACCAAACTTGTCGGCTGGCTGCCACGTATTGGATAACACAAACAAATGTGGTTCCTGATTGAACTGATTTTAGACATGCGGTTCCTGAGTGATAGGTATCGAGTACGCTCGATAGGAGCTCGCTAATGCTAAGCAATGTTCGCTAAGGCCAGTCGTTGGACGGGTGATCAAATATTTATAATCTAGAGTTCATCTTTGCTTTCGGAAGGCATGTTAAGCCGTTGGTCCCGCCTGCTCCTGTAGTCGAATACGGTAGGTATTATAATCGGCACTGGGCCAGCATAGTGAGTTAAGGTCCAATCTCCCTACTATATTCTTCCATCCATAGATAAAGCTTGTGCCCCAGCAGTGGGGACTTGAAAAGGCGGGTGATGATGATGATCATATTATTATTATGAGCTGTGTGTAATTTAACACGTGTCTACCTACTTATCCGTACCCCTACTGTGTTTATTCTTGATGTTACATAAATCACGCCCTTATGGTGAATTAACACCCGAGTTTCGCCAATTAGATTAGGTCCCATGTAATAGGTGGCAAGCCTATTGCCATTGATGTTAATGTCGGCGTCATTTTTATCATTCATCAATTTCAGTCGAGATATATTTATTTTATTTATTTATTTATTCAGAATTACCAACATAAGATACAGCATTTGAAATTAACTAATAAATGATTAACATGTGGACATAACTAACTGCTCTTACAATTATAGGTAATTACAGCATTCATAATAAGACTAAATTGTTCAAATAATAATTAACATAATTTTTTTTTTTATTTTTTTTTTCATACTATAAAGGAAAAATGAGAGACATTAAATAATTTAACATTAAACATAACAATAATTGTTTTATACTATAAAGGAAAATAAGAAGAAATACAAAGGCAAGCTAAGGGACATCACATTGCTTAACTATATGAAGAAACTTGGGAAGGCTTTGATGGTGTATATCAAGATCCGGAACTCTTCTGGTCAAATCGTTATACAGACGAGATATTCTAATAATAGGTGAATTACGACCCACGCTGCGTCTCACGGATCAAGTTCAGGGTCCTTTCAGCCTGATGATTCCATACTCTTTCATAAATGGGAGGTAAGAAGGTAAGTAGAACCCCGGACTGATGAAAATTGAACGGCACTTTATTCCATATGGTACCTACCTACGGTCAACGGGCACTTCAGAATAACCAAAACTATAAACTCCAATTGATTGACAACCTTAATTTGTTGGTGGAAAAGCACGAAGTCGATTGAGAAAATTTGACATTTTGTGGTTGCCACAGTATGCCATACTGTATCCGCCAAGAAGTCCCGGGTTCGAATCCTGGCAGAGGCAAATGTTTGTTTGATTAATACGGACTTTAGTTCTCGAGTCATGGTTGTTATTATGTATTTAGTATTTTAAAAAGTCCTTCATTTTCTCACTTTATTATTTTCTTCCATCAAGACGTGGTTTTATAGTATATATTGGTTAGTTGTTATAAATTCTCCCTATATTTTAGGGAAGGCATAAGGTCTAGGCCATACAGCCATGTCTTTAGTGTATATTTTATCTGTAGTCATATTATGAGATAATGAGTGGGTGAAATGTATGAATGAAATGAATTTTACGTTAAAATATGGGTGTCACATATTTTAACGCATCTAGGGAGTGTTTGGAATTGAATGGTAACAGAGTTCATTATGGTCTTCACCACAACATCAAACACGTCACAAGACATATTTTCAATGATTCTGCATAATTGCACATCAACACGTAATGCTTGTGCATCAAAATAACACTACTTTCACTGCACAAAATCCACTCTGTAACAATTTTTGAATTGTATAGGCTAGTTTCCTTTACCTAAATTATAACGTAAAATAACTTCCTATACAGAGAAAGCAAAGGGATTAAACCCATGCAGCCACGTATTCAAGACGGAAGCGCTTGATATCTTCCTTTTTATTGAAGGCAAAGGGATGTAGACCATACAGTCATCTTTTCGGAATTCTGTAATAATATGGATGTCACATATTTTAACGAATTTAGGGAGTCCTTTTTTTGTTCTCTCACAACATGGGAATGTAGTGTAGGCAAAGCAAAGGTGTTAAATCTGAGACATGTTTCTATGTCATAGTATTTTCATTAAATTTAATTTGATAATTTAACATAAATTTCTTCCGTGGATACTAGACGTAAAAACGAATGTTACTAAAAATATTGATGATTTATACCAGAAATAAACGATTATTCATCTTTCAATAGGCTTTAAACCCACTAGTGGCTAGCCGCTATCCCAGTCCATATGTAGAACCATAGCATGGTGCGCGTCGTCCATTTTGAGACATAAGTTTATTATTGATAAATTCATGATCGAAATTCTCAATAGAATCGAAATTACGCCGTGATGCGGCAGACACGCTACAGCACGGCCAGCCGCTAGTGCCTTTCAAGGTTAAGCCCAAATTGCATTCCGAGGGGGTCAAGCAGCTTGACGTCAAGTCAAGCACGTAGATTTTAGCTAGCTTCAAATATTTGACCATCTACAATGTTTGCTTATGTTACTAAGATTTAAGAGCTTTTTTTTTCATTAGTGTGATTTGTTTGACAAAACAACAGAAACACAGAAAATCAATATGCTTGACTGTCTCCATTAAGATTTTGTTTCCGGTGCAATGTTTAAATTTTCATGTGTCCCATTAAACACGTGTCACAGAGGAAGGGTGAGCAACGACAAAGATGCCTTTACGTCCATTAATATTTTAATCATATAACATAACTTACATACTGACACGTATCACATACCTATACAATGTCTCTAACTTCTATATTTACACAACACTGTCCTGGCACGCTAGACGTTTCGCCGCTAACTGTATATTTACAAGGCTCCCCGTCACAATAGTCTCTCCCTAGCACAGGTGTTGCATTTCACTGCGGCGAGCGAGATATAGGCCCGATTTCACCAACACGTTAATCGAGCGATTAAAGGATAACCGGCAGTTTCTGACACTTCATACAGTACAATGTCAAAAACTGACGGTTAAATAATAATCCCCTGTTTATGTGTTGGTGAACACCAGCCTTACTCGGTAGCTAACACGTCACTGTTTATTATGTATCACGATGTAGGCGATCATACGGTTAGCATAAAAAAGAGACATAACCACAGACGGTCCACAGGCCAGACGCGCACACCAACAACGCAACATATACATATACGTACATACACTAATAACGTTCTATTGCCTTCGTGAAATGCAACAACTGCATACTCCGGCCATTACAACGAGATGCAAAATGTAGACAATTTTGATGTGTCTTTTAATTTGTAATTTACAAAATAAAAATGTGTATCCCTATTATTTCAAAGCATTTTATAGGTCACACCTGACCATAAAGTGGACTTTCCCGACCGCTACGCGCACGGAAAATCCCACCTCCTGGTCAGGAGGTGACATAAAACTATAATCTCACCTCGGACGATAAAAAAGAAAGCCTCAGTGCGCATATTTATCGCAAAATACTTGCGACTTGAGACATTCTCCCCCGAATACAGAAATGCGACTTAAATATTTGAGTACTGTTTACAAAATTAAGAGGTCTATTTCGACAATACTTAAATGTTAAGCAGGACTCAAAATTCGAGTAGCGTTTCTGTATTCGGGGGGTCTTTGTTTAATCAGGTCCATGGCATATAAACTACTATTACTGTACAGCGTTTACATTTTGCATCTCCCCACCACGGCCGCAGCCGAGTTAAGTACCGGCCTCAGACGAGCTTGAGGTCCGAG
Source organism: Cataclysta lemnata (assembly GCA_963931975.1). Lineage (NCBI taxonomy): Eukaryota > Metazoa > Arthropoda > Insecta > Lepidoptera > Crambidae > Cataclysta > Cataclysta lemnata. The sequence goes on along the minus strand of OZ008354.1, from coordinate 13,584,418 downwards.
TGGTGCGCGTGCGCGTGGTTCAGCCTCGCCAGCGTCTTCTTGACGCGCAGCGCGGTGAGCCGCACGGGCGGCGTGGCGTGCCAGCACTCGGCCATGAGCGAGGCGAGCGCGGCGAGCGGCTCGGCGCGCATCCAGCTCGGCGACAGCGGCGGCCTGAGCGAGCGGACCACCACCGCCGCGTGCATGTCCTCGAACGAGGGGTCGGCGGGCACCCACTCGTGGAACGGCGGCGCGTACGGCTGAGCTTGGTGGTGCGCGCCCGAGCAGCGCCTGCACATCTCCCACAGCACCAGCCCCAGCGAGTACATGTCGGCCATCTTGAACGCCTCGAAGTTGGCCACGTCGAGCCGCTCGTCGAGCACCTCCGGCGGCATGTAGCGGCGCGTGCCGACGCGCGTGTTGGGCGCGATGTCCACCTCGTCGCGCTCGGCCACGTAGCGCACGGCGAGGCCGAAGTCGGCGATCGCGCACTGCCCGTCGCTCTTCACCAGGATGTTCTTGCTCTTGATGTCGCGGTGCGCGATCGCCGGCTTGCCCTTCGTGCCGAAGATGTCCATGTGCAGGTGGGCCAGGCCGCTCACTATCGAGTAGGCCATCGCGACGAGCGCGCGCTCGTCGAGCGTGCGCGCGTGCAGGTAGTCGTGCAGCGAGCCGAGCTCGTGGTAGTCGGTGATGAGCAGCATCTGCGTCCAGGAGCCGGTGCCCTTGATGTCGGCCGCGATGAACCCGAGCACGTTCTCGTGGCGCATCAGCACCGTCTGGTAGATCTCCGTCTCGCGGAACCAGGACGCCTCCTCGGTGGTGAAGAACACCTTGACGGCGACGCGGTCGTCGCGCCAGCGGGCGAGCCACACCTCGCCGTAGCGGCCCTTGCCCACGGACTCGACCATCTGG